>JAGFPH010021855.1:0-13032 GCA_018207615.1 Philaenus spumarius | reverse complement strand
TCATTCCAATCCGTTCGGTAGTTTTGAAAAAATCGTGATTTAATAACTTTGATCCCCAAAACCCCCTAAAATTTCGCATTTTTTTTAAATCCTTTTTTAGTGAGCACCTATGGCCCTAGAGGAAGCTACGTACCAAATTTCATTCTAATCCGTTCTGTAGTTTTTGAGAAATCGTGATGAGTGGGTCAGTGATTTTTTGGCTTTTATATATATAGATTAACTAAAGGGGCTTATAGACGGGGATAGTTCTTGCTGCTAGTAAAAGAGGAGAGTAGTACCCTCTAGTGAAAACAGCGGAGAGTAGGTGTATAGACGAGGCGAGTACTCGCCACACTACTCTCCCGGCGATTTGAGAGTGAAGCGCTAACCATGTCGAACGACGTTGAGGTTGATGAAGTCATTTTTGAAATACCATGGCTGTTTACCTGAATCATGAGTTACAAGAATTGTTAAACAAAAGTAGAGTATGGGTAAAATATTAGATCGGGATCAGGAGCTTCTCAAACACTCTTTCGAGAACTTGCAGAGGAGGATCCATTGGAGTACAAAAGGCGCAGGAAAAAGAGCGTTGGAAAATTTAACCAACTGCTTAGATTAGTGGAACCTCACATTAGCAAAGCAGACACCCTGATGAGAAAAGCTATTATTATCTTTCCCAAACTGTGTCTGTGGAGAGTGGCGAAGAACAACGAGGGAGTGTCTATACAGTAGTATAAGAGAAGAACACAAGTTGTGTATAGAAAAGCATGTGATCCCAGTGGGCTTTTCACCAACACCCACTCTTGCCTAGACTGTGCATCTATTATTATTCTACAGTGACACTGCCCCCACGAGTCCAACCTCAGTTGCTAGGGTACTGAATGCCTAAACCTCCAGCTGGGCTCCCTAGCCCCGTGGTACCAGTATGTGCGCCGTGAGACCGTAGTAACACGTCCACCACTAAGGCCAATACTGGTTACGGGCCCGTCAGAAAAAATCCAGCTACGGCTTCGGAGATATCCTTCAGGTCCACCGGACTACCCTGTGAAATCCTAATGGCTTTCAGATCTCCTGGATACCGTCCATTCCCTGCGTATGAGAAGTACGAGACATTCTCCTCAGGTCCTCGTTGATGGCAATCTTCCGTGCTTACCTTACCCCATATCAGTACCGAGTGGTACCACCAGTTACCCACATGCTTACTTGGACATGGGATTGGGTGGGCACCCAAAGGTTTTAGAGGATAGCATCATGGGGTATAATGCTGGCCCAATGCGTGTCTAGACAGGTAGAGTACTAGCTGTGAGTAAAATGGGAAACGAAAATGGGAGTAAGGCAGGGATGTTTACTGAGTCCATTATTGTTTTCACTTTTCTTGAATGACCTACATGAGGCATTGGGGGGAGGATGTTGTGTTGATGGGGTTTGTATTTGGGTGCTGCTTTATGCGGACGATATAGCTATTATGTCCTCAACGCCAGAAGGTCTTCAGGCTATGGTAGATAAATTAAATATGTATTGCAACACATGGAATTTAAGAGTAAACTTAATAAAATCGAAAGTGATGGTTTTTAGAAACGGTGGGAAATTGGCAGCTAATGAAAGGTGGACTTTTGATGAAAAACAGATTGAAATAGTAAACAGCTATAGATATTTAGGGCTTGACTTAACTCCGAATTTGTCTTACGAGAACCATCATAAGTCTAAGTTAGCAATGGCCAAAGCTAGTATAAACTGTGTCTGGTCTAAATTTATTGTGTGTAAACACGTTCCACTAACTGTATAACTATCAAGTTTCCAAGCAGTTCAAAGAGCAACAGTAAGTTATGCAGCTCAAGTTTGGGGTTATAGGGAATTTAATAGTGTTGAAAAAGCATTTAGGTTTTTCATAAAAAAGTTACTAGGTCTACCTCAAAACACACCAAATTATGCAATTTATCTGGAGACGGGGATGGATAAGCTGTATTTGTATACTTTGAAGCTTCATTTTAAGTATTTGTTTGGAGTGTTGGCTATGCCGGAAATGGTTGCCAAAAATTTTGGCAAAAAAAATATTGAATTCTAACATTTCATGGTATAAAGAATGGAAGATTTTAGGGGCCAAATATGAAGTGGGGATAGACAAGAATTTAGAAGTGTGGGACAAAATTAACTGTAGTTCTAAAAATACTCAATTAAAATATTTACTGGGAAAAATCAGTTTGGAACAGAGGGAACAGCTTCTACTAGCAGCAAAAGAATGGGAAATTCCATAAAATTTACTCCAGTTTAGATTTTAACCTAGGGCAACAACACTATTTTAACTGTAGTAAAAATGAATATAAGTTGCAGGAAATAAAATGGGCATTTAAGTGTAGAGCCGAGTTAATTCATTTAAATTTTAAACCATGGGTTGAAGGGGAAAATTATCTTTGTTCGTTATGTAATATGGGAGTAAACGAAGACGTTTACCATTTTGTGGCAGAATGCCCGATATTGGTGCAACATAGAAAATCGTATCTGGGTAAAGAAAGATTATCGATGTCAGAGTTCAAGGACTTTATGAATGGTAAGGATTAGGGAGTATTATGTAAATATCTTGAACAAGCATGGCATTATAGATGGGTATTGATAAAAGAATTTAACTTTTGATAATACTTTTATGTTGCGATCGCTGATCTTTATTGTTATTAGGAATTTAATATCTGTACTCATTTCTAATCAAACTTGTATTTATGTGTGTATTGATAATTTTTGTTTGTCTAAATAAGTTTAGTAAGTGTAAGTTTATAGTTCTGTGGCTATTAATTAATAAATTATTGTTAGTTGTTGCCAACCTAGCAGACGGCTGAAAGCCATGCTAGACTATATGTTAGAAAAGAAACGTTATAATTCTGTAAAGTCAAGTAATAAAGCATATTTTATTATTATTATTATTATTATTACTAGCTGTGAGTAGGTCACGTGACCTCTACTCCCCTGCTAGTGGGGATTAAAAGTTAAACCTGTTCAACTACACTCGCCGCTAGTGCTTATCCCCGCTCCAACAGGAGGGTGCCTGTTGAGACAGGGATAGTAAAGGGTGAGTTACTAGCGGGTGCTCCTCTCTTCTTCTACTAGCAGCTAGAACTATCCCCGCCTGTAATTACCTTAACACAGTAAAAATATGTATAGGTTACAATAGAACTTTCAACATAAATTTTCATTGACATTATGGAAAGAGAGAATTTTGTTAAAATTATTGCTATAATGTTTATTAAGTTACTCCTTTTATTTAGGTCATATATTGTACAATGTTTGCAGGGTTATTCGACTAATGTTGTGACCACTTTCTGAACTGATTTCAGTAAAAAAATAATTCGACCATGCAACTAAACCGCAGACGTGAGTTGAGCAAATTTCTAAAATTAAGTTTATAGACCTATATTTCAGGGTTTCAACCGACAATCTTTTTAATAAGTCTATTCACTACGGTGCTGAATAGCTGCAAAATGTTTCACACGCCATTCCGCATATTGGGAGTATCTTCAATACACAAAGCATTGCGTGCTTCGCACTCCAACTCCTCTGTAAAATCCACCACATGGCTTTTTAAACCGGGTACTTTTACGGTGTTTTACGTTTGGATCGATTTTGGGGGAACCAAGCGAGCTATAAGGTCGCGTAAAAAAACAAAATGTGCAGAATAACATCCTGCATTTATGTTTTTAGAAATAACTCTAAAAAACATTTAGACTCGTAGGAAAATTTTTTTAAAAAATAGTTGCTTACGGTTAAAAAATGTGCTGCCGGTTTTTGGATTTTTTTGCTAACGAACTCGTCCGAACGACGTAGACAACCAACGTCTGTACCAAATTTGGACCAAATCGGACTTACAATTCGGCCGCTTAAATGCATTGTGTATTTAAGATATTCCTAATATGCGGAAAGGCGTGCGAAGCACGCAATGCTTTGTGTATTGAAGATACTCCAAATATGCGGAATGGCGTTGGAACCATTTTGCAGCTATTCAGCACTGTCATGAATAGACCTATTTCCCAAATTGTTGGTTGAAACCCTAAAACATAGGCCTACAAACTTAATTTTGTAAATTTGCTCAACTCACGTCAGTGGTTCAGCTGCGTGGTCGAACTATTTCTATTTTTTAAGGACAACAATGTTTATTATTAGGCTTGCCCAATATGTACCTACCTCTAATATGTAAGTAAACCATATATTGACTACAAATTCAGGTCGTGCAAGTTGTTCTCTCCTCTATGCTAGCTCAAACGACTAAAACGCGATTTCCCACAACTTTTCAATTTCGATATTTTTATTCATACGTCCTTATAACTTTTTAACTGCTAAAACTACAGTGATGAAATTTTTACCTACATCTTCAGTAGCTTATAATGCAACTTTTTGGCTATTTTTATTACTCTAGGAAAAAAAATTGTAATCATAAATTTGTATATAAATATTATTTGTAAGGTCATAACTACTAAACTTGTAGTGGTAAGAATATGACTATACCCAAACATTTCGTGCTTTTTATCTACTTTAAAACATGATATCAAACGGCCAAATTAGTTCAGTAGTAAAAAAGTTATAAATGATTTGAAAAAAACACATTTTCTCCTAAAAAAACACACAAAAATTCAAAAAGGCATGTAAAAAATTTGTTTTTCCAATTCCTGTAAGTGTTAACAATTGTTTAATTTCCAATGAATACTAGTAATTCTGTGAACAGTAGACCTCGCTCGTTGAAATAACAGACGTGGTTTTAAAGGACTACAACTCAGTAAATGCGACGCATCGCCAATCGGGCTCCTTATCTTGGCTTCCCATCTACAACTCACTCACAGTCACAGCGGCCACACTGACGTAGCACAGGAAAGAGCAAGACAGCAGGTACCGCTCTCTATTTCTCCCTCTCCATAAAAATATAAGGTTTTATGAAGTTATCTAAAGAATAAACGTATAAAAACATGTTTAAAATACAAAACTTGGACGATTTAAAAAAAATTTGAAGTTAGCGGCCATTTTGTGAGCTTACCGTCAGAGATACGGTATAAAATCAAGAAACCAATTTTGTAGAACATCAAATTTGCTATCCGAAAAATTCTATTAGTTCTTCAATTTGACTTACGGTTAAACCACAAACTGGTTTTGGATTAAAGCTTACACAGGGAAACGTTGCGGCCGCCATTTTATTTTATTAAACGGAATAAAAATGGAAGAAACCGTATGTATACAGAGCTCGGCCTAGGAATAAGGAATATTCATGCAAAAAATGACAATCGGTTAAGGCGTTTGGCCGTAATCGTGAGACAGCCAGGTAGACAGATAGACACACAGAAGAAATCCCGAACGGTCGAGCTTAAACGGAGACATCGCTTCGCTCGGTCAATAAAAAATGGTTCATAATTAAAAAAGCCCTATTATAGAAAACCCATATTTTCAGTAGGGAAAAGGCCACGATAGCCGTGGTTGTTAAGGCGTCAAAGCTTTATCAATCGTCATGGCAACCATCAATGGAAAAGTTCCGGGTTCAATTCCCATTGACCCCGAATAATTTTCTAAATGGTTTCTTAACAGACATCATTGGCTGTGGTTCGGATTCCACGTAAAACTGTAGGTCCCGTCTTCATTAGCCTTAAGTGCAAAACAGCAGGACGTTAAACACAAAACAAAATTTTAAAAATAATTTCAGTAGGGAAACCCCTTAAGTTATTGCTGTATTAACTGAATGTTACATTTATTTGAAATTACATTGCACTATACAAATGTTACTATTTGCTGTCTAGTGCATTTTGCTCTAGTGAAAACGTATTTCTTTTACAGTTTGTGTTTGTTTTTCATCGGCCTATTTTAAGTAATTATCTTCAGAATCATTTCTACAAGTTGTGTTTGATAATTAGTGTATGGGGTTTCAAATAATGTTACTAAAATGTGTATGTGCTATTGTGTGCCAAGTGGTGTAAATCGATTGTTGTTTGTTCAGGTTTCCGATTTCTCTAACTGGGATTTCCTAAATTACGCAGGAATCAGTCTAATCACTTTCTTCTATTTCGGAATAATTTCATGGTTTGGCCAATCGCTCAGCAATGAGGTACATAAAATAGTTGTAGCTTGTAAGTAATAAGTTTATATCAATATATTAAAATACGATATAACAGGAATTACAATAATGGCTGGTCCAATAAATCTGATGGGTTTCAAAATAAAATAACGCAAATCCGTAGCCAGGGAGGAGGGGTTAGAGGTAAACCCCAACTCCAAAAATTTAGTAGTAAAAATTTATACTAGGTTTAAGAAATTAAATTATAAAGCAGACAATAAAAAAGAGGACCCAGCAACATATTTTACATCATTGTAAATTGCATGCGTACTGATATTTAGATTTGCTTGATTAAACTACAACGTACAATACACATGGATGCAGTAGGTTACAGCCTTACTTTCTTGTGAGCTTGATCTGATCCTAAAATAAGAAAACTATGAAGGTTCAATAAAAATACTTTACTCTAACAAATCACGCAATTCATTGTGTATTGAAAATACACCCAATATGGGGGTTGGCATGCAATGCACTGTGCGTCGGCCGCTTCTAATAGTGTTCAGTGTCAAGCTCACGTGTGCGTCCTCAGCAATGAACAAGTTAAAAGGGTTTCCCCTGTCAGGTCAGGACCGGGGATTTCAATTTAAACCCTTTTAAGACGTTCCCTGCTAAGGACGCACATGTGAGCTTGACACTGAACACTATGAGAAGCGGCCAACGCACAGTGAATTGCACGCCAACCCCGCATTGGGAGTATTTTCAATAAACAGAGCATTGCGTGCTTCGCACGCCTACCCCCGTATTGGGAGGATTTTCAATACGCAATGCATTGCGTGCTTCGCACGCAAACCCACGAATTGGAAGTATTTTCAGTACAAAATGCATTGCATGTTTTGTTAGAGTAAAGTATTTTTGTGGAACCTTCATAGTTTCTTATTTAATAGATCAGATCTAGCTCACAAGAGAGTAAGGCTGTAACCTACTGCATCCATGTGTATTGTTCGTTGTAGTTTAATCAAGTAAATCTAAATATCAGTATGAATGCAATGCACAATGATGTAAAATATGTTGCTGGACCGTCTGTTGTGTCGTCTATTTTATGATTTTATTTTATTTGCACTTTTTAAACCTAGTATTAATTTTTACTACTAAATTTCTGGATTTCGGGGGAGGGGGTTTGACCCCTTAACCCCCACCCCCTGGCTACGGTCTTGGTTAGCTACATTACAGTTGAATTTTTCCGTCTTGTGTCTTCATTTGTTTCCTGTTTAAGATGCGTTTCGGGGCAGTGGTCCTATCATCAGTAGGACAGTGATCACTCCGTTGACGGTTATTAAACATTACAAACACACAAAAGCATATAACTGACATTACACACGCACTTGTACAAAAACATTAATGGTCCTCATTCGCGAGGGTTAATTTAGCAGCGCTTCGTTGTGTAGTGTCTACCACGCGTGACACTGCCTTACACAACGGAGTGCAGAGAGGACATTGGAAGCTACAAGAAGTATTATCTGTCTCCGGACTTCGCATGAACTCTATGGCTGTGTCTTTATAAGTAGTTAAAATAAAAATTGTAATTAAGAACTGTGTCAAAGAATAACATTTTTCAATAGGTATGCCAGTGAGAATAACTCATAAGTTGTATGTTCTATACCAAACAGCTAATTGTTATGTTGACACTGACTATTTTCAGTCACTTGATAAATGTAATTTAAATTGTTACAAGTCACTGTTGTATAAGCCCTACATGTTACTCTGATCTGCAGGATGAAGAACTGCGCCTTGCGTTGTATAGTTGCAATTGGACTGACAAATCCAGCAACTTCAAAAAGACTTTGTTGGTGATGATGGAGAAGACGAAGCGCCCTCTATGCATTCGTTTTGGCAAGATTTATGTCCTGAACTTGAAAACATTCAGTAACGTAAGTTTATCAACAGCTTAAAAATTTTATTTACTGATTGCAGTTGACGGTAATAAACTGCGTACCTATAGCAAGCTGTAGAATTTAAATTACTGTTTGAACTTTTCTTCTATGACCTAATTATCCAAATTTCAAGACGACAGTTCAAACGTGTGGTGCACACATTGTTTGAAAATATAACAATTTAAATATAAAATATTTGTATTGAGGACACTGCGGGCATGCGGACCACATTATAGATCATTTGCAGTGCTTTTTTGGAAGACAAAACGTGCGAATCCGAAATTTTTGCATAAATTCTTACGGTTTTTGTACTTTTAAGAAATATTGTGTCCATGCGGAGCAGCGGCACCAAACGCAAAAAGGCACATAAAATATTCCCTGTTTGAGCTATCGGGAATTTTCGTTTGAAATGTTCGTATTTGATTCTTCTTTAACTGGCAGCAAATTGCGATTTGATACAATCAAAATTGCAAAAGTTATTAATAAAAAACCACAAAAATAAATCGAAAAAAAGTATTTTAAAAACTGATAAAAATACAAAACAATATGATTATAAAAATATAAAGTCTTGTGAAGAGTTTAAGACCTGAAACATCAAAATCGGTAAATGTTTCGTCAGCAGCGAGGTCGTTCAAAAAAAGTTAGTTTTTATGAGTTTTTGGTAAACATTTTGGGAATATATAAAAACAAATTTGTGGGCTTAAACTAAATAAAAAAAACCCACGTTTTGTCGAAAACCGCGTGTTCCTAGGCCAAACAGGAGCCTCGTAATTTAATTGTTAGTTAAAAAAGGGTTTTTTTGTTAATAACTTTTTATTGTGACAAGCTATTTAAATTTCGTTTATTTGAAAAAACGCGGATGAAAATTCCTCACAAAAAAGTATAAAGCTATTTTTTTGCTATGTATTATACTTTTTGAGTTATTTCCAAAAAACCGTAATTATATATATAATATTATTTATAAATATGTTACTTACGTCGTCTCATACACACTGGTCTTTTTTCCAACCGGTTTCGCTGCTTCAATTAGTCAGCATCATCAGGGCATATCCGCTATTGCTTCGCCATTAACATAAAAACACTACACAACACACACATACATACAAACACACATTATATACGCACATACAAACACACATTATATACGCACATAACGTAGGCCTATACTTTATGTAATGTCAGGTGGCCGGCCACTTCCGTACTGAATCTGTATCTCGTCTTTATCTTTGTTCAAATATGCAGAATAAATACTTTCGGAATCAAACCTTACTTGTTCATTTATTATTTTCGTTTAGCTGTTTTGGTTTTCAAAAAATATATAAAACCGCTTCCAAGCGTTTTTAAGTACCATATTTATAAATAAATATACTCGTACGATAAAAATGCTAATAAAGAAGCTAATATAATATTATATATAAATATAATTGTTAATAAAAAAAAAAAAAAAAAAAAAACTCAAGGTTATATTTGGGGGAATCTTAGGGGCATACTATTGAGCCCAATTGAAAGCTTATGTTCCTTGGTAATGATGTAAAGTAGACTAAATAGCTTAAAATTAATGTTAAAAAAAATTATTAAAAAAAGTCCTTATGTATTATTTCTTAGAGGGGTATTTGTGGCAACGCCATATCTCCTTTAAAATTCTTCACCAAAATTAATGATTCAAACATTATATTAAAGCTTATGTTCCTTGGTAATGATGTAAAGTAGACTAAATAGCTTAAAATTAATGTTAAAAAAAATTATTAAAAAAAGTCCTTATGTATTATTTCTTAGCGGGGTATTTGTTGCAACGCCATATCTCCTTTAAAATTCTTTACCAAAATTAATGATTCAAACATTATATTAAAGCTTATGTTCCTTGGTAATGATGTAAAGTAGACTAAATAGCTTAAAATTAATGTTAAAAAAAATTATTAAAAAAAGTCCTTATGTATTATTTCTTGGCGGGGTATTTGTGGCAACGCCATATCTCCTTTAAAGTTCTTCGCCAAAATTAATGATTCAAACATTATATTAAAGCTTATGTTCCTTGGTAATGATGTAAAGTAGACTAAATAGCTTAAAATTAATGTTAAAAAAAATTATTAAAAAAAGTCCTTATGTATTATTTCTTAGCAGGGTATTTGTGGCAACGCCATATCTCCTTTAAAATTCTTTACCAAAATTAATGATTCAAACATTATATTAAAGCTTATGTTCCTTGGTAATGATGTAAAGTAGACTAAATAGCTTAAAATTAATGTTAAATGATGTAAAGTATACTAAATAGCTTAAAATTAATGTTAAAAAAAATTATTAAAAAATACCTTATGTATTATTTCTTAGCGGGGTATTTGTGGCAACGCCATATCTCCTTTAAAATTCTTCACCAAAATTAATGATTCAAACATTATATTAAAGCTTATGTTCCTTGGTAATGATGTAAAGTAGACTAAATAGCTTAAAATTAATGTTAAAAAAAAATTATTAAAAAAAACTGTTATAAATTTCTTAATCGTTAGAAAAATATTAAAAACTAGGAGGCTCCGCAGCCCAACCCCGTTGGAACCTTCGATACACACAATCATGTTGTTTTCTTTATAATAAAGGTGTAGGATTAATAATAACACCAATGCTAAGATGGTAAATAATGTTAAATGTTCAAATCAAATTATTTCGTATATTTTATAACAGCAGTTATAATAAGGACAAAAGAACAAGCAAGGCTCAGGTCTACAGTTTAATAAAAACCTTACCTAAAAGTTAGAAATACAAATAATTGCATCGAAGTTTAAAATCAACTGTCAATGGAAATATTAGAGGAAACTGCTGTTTTAGCTTTCATTTTATCCAATTTATTGCTACGGTAATAAAACCCCACTAAATTTACAAATATTGAAATGAAAAATGTTTTATCAAAATTAATTATAGCCTATGTTAGCTTTTTATTGGTAAAACGATTTTTTCAATCGGTTCAGTAGTTCCAGAAATTACCCCCTACATACAAACAAATTCTACGTCTTTATAACATTAGTATAGAAAACCTTCATTCAAAGTTCATATGATTCCTAATTAAAGGCGCCATCTATTAATAATCTGTTTAACTAACAAGAAGCTGTTAGTTAGATTTTTTACATTATATATGCAAGTGTAATCTATCAAGCAAATCAATAAAATTAAACCAACCTAAAGCCTATAAACTGTTAGTTATAAACCAGTCTAAAGAAATAAACGTAATTAACTGAATTGAATCAACGTATTAAATCAGTCAAGTAGTCCTAACGGGTCAGCTGGTAGTTAGACATTCTTCTTCTTCTTCTTCTTCTTCTAGTAGGCGGTCCAGAACCTTATGCACGTCAGCCTCTAGGGCTTATTGCGCTCCCACAAAGGATGATGGTCCCTCAGTTCCTCCTGTCCAGATTCAAAAGCCCATTGAACTTTAGAATCTGTTTGACAAGGTTCTCCTGTGGTATGTTTTGTCCTTTGTGCAGTTTGCCAAAGGTTTCATAGCTCACCTGTTCGAGTCTCTCACATTCATATATTAGGTGTTCCGCAGTTTCCTCCTGCAAGCCACATATCCTGCATGTAGGGTTTCCAGTGAAGATTTCCATGTTCTTCATGTGTTTACGAAGGTGACCATGCCCTGTGATTAGAGCGACCACCTCCCTTACCTTGCACCTGCTCAGTGACAGGATGTCCGATGCAATCTGTCTAGATGGACCTAGAAGTGCGAGTTTGCTCATCCGCAATCCAGGGATGCCTCGCCACCTTCTTCCATGCTCTAGCTCTGCCCAGTCCGCCACAGCTTTTATAGCTGTTGCCTTGGATATACCACAGAACGGTTGTGGTCCCATGAATTCAGATGCTGCTGCCTTGTTCGCCAGCTGGTCTGCACATTCGTTTCCATCTACTCCAACATGTCCTGGCACCCAACATAGTGTGACTTTGTTGAGGCCCGCCAGCTGTTTTGTGGATTCGGCACATTCCCAGACTAGTTTTGACCTGAACTCGTTTGAGCTCAGGGATTTTAAAGCTGCCTGGCTGTCTGTGTATATGCAGATTTCTTTATTCGAATGTCCTAGCTTGAGATTTTCACTGACACATTCCAATAGAGCCGTGATTTCTGTTTGGAATACAGTTTGATGTTCCCCCATTGGCATCACACATTCCTGCCTTGGGTTCCCACCACATATCCCTGCACCTGAGCTCTCCCTTGTTTTGGAGCCGTCAGTGTACCATTCCAGCTCACACCTAGGGAGGGGTCTCCTTCCTTCTGACCATTCCTCGCGGTTTGGTATTACCACTCGGAAGGGCTTTGAGAAGGAGTATTTTATTTTCATATGGTCTGAGATCATATCAAGAGTCTGATCTCCTACCGCCAATGTTGTAATTCTAGAATGTCCCATATTTCGTGGGCATTGTTTCCAGAGTTCCTCACATTGAAGACGGTGAGCACTCTTCCTTGCTGCTACCTTTATAAAGAGGTCCAGCGGTAGAAGGTTAAGGCAGCAGTCCAGGGCAGCACTAGGAGCGCTGCTAATCGCTCCTGTGATAGCAAGGCAGGCAATGCGTTGAACCCTTGCCAACCTCGCCATCGCACCCTGAACCTCTGTTCTTGTCCACCATACAATAGCGCCATACGTCATGGCCGGTCTCACCACAGAAGTATACAGCCAGTACATCAGCTTAGGCTTCAACACCCATGTCCGACCCACCATGCGCCTGCTCGCCATTAGTGTCCACTTACCTCTATCGATTACACGATTGAGTTGCGCACAGAAATTAAGCCTCTGGTCTAGGATTATACCTAGATACTTTACCTCTGATGCTATGGTGATCCCACTGCCGCGAAGGATTAGGGGCCCAAAGCTCTCCAGTCTCCTTCTTCGGGTAAATGGGATAAGTAGAGTCTTACCCGGGCTGACGCTTAGTCCTGTTTCCCCGCACCATCTTTCTACAGTCCGAAGCGCCCCCCCGAGCAGCTCCGCCACAGTTGGTACAAACTTACCAACCACTAATATAACAACATCGTCTGCATATGCTTGCGCATACACACCACCACGGGAGTTCTCCAAGAAGATCGTCCACCACTAGGTTCCACAGAAGGGGCGAGAGTACGCC
>JAGFPH010021854.1:2061-13032 GCA_018207615.1 Philaenus spumarius | reverse complement strand
ACTGAAAATACCAACCACCACGGGCAACGCCGTACGGGTCAGCTAGTATTAAATATAAACATATTCGATTATTAATAGCATTAAAATATTAATAACTTCTAACTCATTTGATATATCAATATAAAATAAAAAGCCATTAAAAAATAATATTTTAATCTTTATTTTTATATACAATAATGTATATAAATACAAAATTTTAACAACTAAGCCTACAGTTTTATAAAATCACCCATGCTTAGCTACGGTGTTTTATTTATTTATTTTTTTCATCACTATGTTACATAATTGTAGCCTAATATTTCTCTCATTTTCTTTAATTTTTTATTTCACGAAAGTGTATTATTACATGTATATTCAATTAGTTTTAAATGTATTGTCCATTGGCTGCCCGTCAATTTTGTTTTCGTCAGGATATGTGAGCTGAATAAATTAAATCAATTAAAAATAAAGAATTCAGTGTGAAGGGCGTCTTGTTTTTCAACAGCTAAATCTGCAGACTGGTAAATCACAGTCTTAGCTGAATATTGCCGATTGCCCAGATAGCCTACGTCTTTAATATGCGAATGCATGTATCGGGATTGAATTGATCAGCTTACGTTTTTAAATATTTTCTTAAAATTAGTAAGTGTCATATTCAGCTCTTTAGCTTTAATTAAAGAATATCAATTAATATTTATTGTTTTTAGAAGTTGTTATTATATTTTCACCCCTTAACAGCACGTAACAAAATGTAAAACTAGTTTACTTTTATATGTGTTTTCAAGAAATAAATGTACACAATTTCAGCTTTCTGATTTTAAGGAAAGTATAACAAACAATATTTATTGTTTTTGGGGTTGTTTCAACCCTTAAAGGCAAAATACTTTTAAATCATTTCTTAGCGAGCCTCTAGCGCCTATGAGCAATACGTGTACCAAATGTCACGTTCCTAGGTGGTATTCAATTAATATTTATAGTTTTAGGGGTTGTACTACGTTTTCACCCATTTAGCAGAACGTGACAAAATGTAAAAGTGGTTTATTTTTTGTATGTAACTAGTAAGAAATAAATGTACATTTCAGCTCTCTAGCTTTAAGGAAATTATAGAAATTAATATTTATTATTTTAGGGGTTGTTACTTTATTTCCACACCTTAGCAGAACATGACTAAATGTTTATTTTTATTTTTTAAATTTATCTTTTAAGAAATAAATGTAAAAAATGTCAGCTTTCTAGCTTTAAGGAAAGTATAACAACAATATTTATTGGTTTAGGGGTTGTTTCAACCCTTAAAGGCCAAATATGTGTTTAATCTTTTCTCAGTGCGAATCTAGAGGCTATGAGAAATTTTACGTTCCTAGGCGGTTTGGTTTTGAGATCTATAACAAACAATATTTATTGTTTCCATCCTTCAGGGCCAAATATTTTAAAATTCTTTCTTAGTCTATGAGCAATATGTGCACCAAATTTCACGTTCCTAGGTAGTATTGATTTTGAGTTCTATAACAAACTAGCTGACCCGTACGGCGTTGCCCGTGGTGGTTGGTATTTTCAGTCTTTTTAACGTAATTGTATTATTTTTAAGTGTTCAGTCAGTGAGTGGTATTTGGCTTTTATATATATAGATCTTAAATAATAAAAGCACTATTGTCATAATAATAAAAGATCTGAAATTATGATTTTAGTAACTTTGATCCCCCCAAACCCCTCCTAAAATTTCGAAATTTTACATACCCTTTCTTAGTGAGCAATTATGGCCCTAGAGGAAGCTACATACCAAATTTCATTCCAATCCGTTCGGTAGTTTTTGAGAAATCGTGATGAGTGAGTCAGTGGGTTTTGGCTTATATATATATATAGATAATATTTATTGTTTTACGAGTTGTTTCAAAACTTTAAGGCCAACAATTTTAAAATCCTTTCTTATTGAGCCTCTAGCAAATATAAGCACTACGTGTACCACATTTCACGATCCTAGGTAGTGTTTTTGAGATGTATAACAAACGATTTTTATTGTTTTAAGGGTTGTTTCAACTCTTTAAGTGCCAAATTTTCGATATTTGAATAGCTATTCTGTTATTCGGGGCGGAGATAAATCCAACAAATCAAATATTATAAAAATTTGTTCAGCCGTTCTTGAGTTATAAGGCCTCGGCCACGATACGAGCGGTGAGCGGTGAGCGGTGGGCGGCGGGCGGCAGTAGCAGGTGCAAGCGGCACACAAAAATTATCTAACTGATGGAGTTTTCTTGTTAATCACGGTTGGGTGGCCACGATACAAGCGGCGGATGTGCGTTGAAATAACTCTCGCTCCAGAGTGCCGCTCATGATCAAATCAGTTAGATAATTTTTCGACTGCCGCCCGACGCTCATGGGTTTCTTTACTTTCAACAAACATATGACATTGGTTAAAAAGGCAAAATTAAGTATTTTTGATACGTATACGTTCATGGCATACTAACGACCACTTATATACAAAATTTCAAGAAAATCCGACGGTAAACAAAAAAGTTGCTAATTTTTGCGAGTATACTTTCGGAATTTGGTATTCTGTTCAAGAGTTTATTTATTTTTTAAACCTCATAAAGGATTTAAACTTTCTGTTGTGGGACTGTTTAACATTGTTATTTTCACAGGAAGTATAATTATATTTTTAAATACTCTCTACCCGTATTACACCTGAATTTCTGGACAAAAAGTCTACGGTTAAAGATATAGTAGTCCTACATTGTGATTTTGAACAAGTGATGCCGTAAACTGACTGAATGACTGTCAGGAGATCTTAAATGAAGGGATAACATGATCCTGTCTCGTAAATTATTGTTTGTTATCGATGGAAGAGATAAAGAGATGAGGGTGTTCATTTGTTTAGTCTACCTCAAGATGTCTGAGATGCAGGATGCGGACGACGCTTCTCACGTTAGTGCGACTGGTTATTTGATTGCACGTAAAGGCCTAAAAGAAACAAAACTTACCGATGGTGATACTGAAATTCTTATCAGTGAGGTGCAATCGAGGCCGTGTTTGTGGAATGATCGCCACAATGATTTTAAAAACTCCACGTTAACCAGAAAGTTATGGGAAGAAGTTGGTGCTTCCGTAAACTTATCAGGTAAATACGTATAATTTTCTCTAAGTTGAAATAGGCCTACCTGGCTCAATATAGTGCTGTTATGTACTCTTGCAATATACATTTTATTGTATGAGAGTAAATTCAATTAAAAGTGTTTTTATTTATTTTACAAAACAATAAAACAGTTCAACGAATTGTATGGCTCAAAATTATTTTATTAATTAATTAAGTACGGTAATAATTTTCTAATAAATAATAAGAAATTATACAATAATTACTAATATTTCCCTTAACTCTTTCAGTCACCTTGTCCTATATCTAGGACGATACAAATAACATTTTTTATATACATATCTTATTAAATATCCAAGGTTACAGTCATATGGTTGCATTCTTAAGATACCAAACTAAAGTTTTAACATTATGAAATATTAACAACAAGAGTAATAACAAAACACGTGTTATGCCAAATTACAGTTTTTTAGAAAATGAAACTTTTTAAATCCTGTCAATTTCACAATTTTATATCTGAACTATTATCTACTACATCTAACCTAAATATTTGTTTACACAATAGAGTTTTTTGCAACCATTTAGTTTAGAAATCATACAAAATGTAATATGTATCATATAAATTGCATTAAAGTATCGTCCTATATATATAGGACATTGTGACTGATGGTTAGAGGTAGTTTAGACTTTAGACTCATGTTCTGTCTTGTGTCATGAAGTGTAAAGTAGCATTGTGTATTAGTAAAAAAAATAATAGTTTAGTTAATTTTCACAAGAAAATAATAATAAACTAGTCAATGATAACAAAATCTCTATATAAAGCATATGTACGGATAATTTCAATACCGATATAAACACATGCCAGAATAATGTAAATGTAAGCACCATAGTGCAATTGAATTTTTTTTTTAATTAAATACAACTGTTCAAATGATTTCATTGGCGTTATATTAATAATAAGTTATGTGTTTTTCCATTAGTCACAGTGTCCTTATATGTAGGACGATATAAAAGTTACGTGTTAAACATTTTTATACTAAACAAAATAATATCTAAATTACTTAAACTACAGTCAAATAACTTTTTGCTGTTATTAGTGTATTTTTTGTCATAAATTATCACCAAATGTGAGAAGTCCGGCACCATTATCAAAACGTAAACAAACTTGTCAAAAAAGATGATTTTTTAGTTTTTTAAAAATAAAACTCTTAATTATGCATATTTTGTTAACACTTATGGTTACAGTTGTTATTCAAACTTCACGTAACAACATTTCACTTTGTATTACTTATTTTTACTGTTTGTGCACTTTTTTAATGAAAATGTAAACAAATTGAACATTAAATAAGTAAAAACGTTATATATATTTGTGGTTATTCCAAAAGCACATCAATTAAAAAAAGTACACAGCTCAAAATAAAAAGAGTGTTTTGAAATAGTGAAATAATAAAAGAACTTTGATTGTTTATTAGATTTTTTATATATACTGGTATTTTGTTATATAATTTAACAAACTTTTATTCATTTGTGTTAAATTCATTTGCAAGATAGACAGAAATAGCCAATAATATGTTTTGTTAGAAAGGCTTGTTTAAAAATTAATAATGTAAAATTTTAATGTTTTTTAGTAGGCTAATATTTTCAGTCTACGGAAATTATAGTTAGCTTTCGATTATAGGCCTTTTGCTTATATTTGTGTGTGTATTATGTTAAAGTGCCTAATAAAAATTTGTTCATAAATGTGTTCAATGTACATTTCCTGTAAATACTGCCTGACAAGTGAGTAAAATATGACAGATAATGAACCTGTTTCCTTTTGCATATAATTTAGTATTTTACATACCTTAATGTTATTACTAGTCGCTCTTCGGGTTGAATTTGCTGATGAAGTAGAGCCCTCTTCTTTAACAACCGATGCTTCACTCTATGTAGTACATAATCAAAAGTACACATTGACATTCTGGTATATTGAAAGAAGCGATCTTCGTCTCGTCGCAATTCTTTAAATAGGTGGTGGTATTCACCATATCTTCTTCTATTTCTGTTAATTTGGTGCACGCCCCAACGCTTTTGTTGTGCTCTTCTTACCTTTTGCAAACGATACAAAAGGGGTCTCTCACTAAGGATTTCCGTCAGCACTAGCTCCTCGTGTGACATCATCTCGTTGACTGAGACGAATGTGAGAAAGTTGCCGCTTGTATCGTGGCCACATCCGCCGCTCAGGAATTTTGCTACTGCCGCCCGCCGCCCACCGCTCACCGCTCACCGCTCGTATCGTGGCCGAGGCCTAAGGGTGTAACTAACCCGACTTTGTTATATCTATATATATAAAAGCGAAATACCACTCACTCACTCACTCACTGACTCACTCATCACTATTTCTCAAAAACTACCGAACGGATTGAAATGAAATTTGGTATGTAGCTTCCTCTAGGGCCATAAGCGCTCGCTAAGAAAGGGTTTAAAAAAAATATAAATTTTAGGGGAAGGGTTTGGGGGATCAAAGTTATAAAAACACGATTTATTCAAAACTACCGAACGGATTGGAATGACATTTGGTATGTAGCTTCCTCTAGGGCCATAGGTGCTCACTAAGAAAGGGTATGCAAAATTACGAAATTTTAGGAGGAGTTTGGGGTTATCAAAGTTACTAAAATCTTAAAGTTAATTTAGATCTTTTATTATTATGAAAATAGTACTTTTATTATTTAAGATCTCTCTATATATATATAAAAGCCAAATACCACTCACTGACTGAACACTTAAAAAGAATACAATTACGCTAAAAAGACTTAAAATACCAACCACCACGGGCAACGCCGAACGGGTCAGCTAGTATATATATATATATATATATATATATATATATATATATATATAGATATCTGCACTTTACAACATTTGAATATTTTGTAATATTTAATTGATATGTCAATATGAAATAAAAATCAGTAAAAAAAATTATCTTTCTTGATATATAATAAAGAATTATGTAAATAACACATTTTAACAATTAGGCGTACAGTAAGTAATCCTTATAATTCTACACATTTACCGAGTTAAAAATCCCCTCATCATAATTAGGTAGTCCTAGATAAAGTCCGTTGTTTTTAAATTATGTACATAATTGCCCGTGATTTTTCACAGGGGCTTACTACCTTTAAAATAAACACAAGGGTCGACAACAAAATACTTTTGTGGTACCCAGCCCTAAACTAAAGGAATGCAAATAAATACTAATTTGATTAAACGTCACGGAACTGTTGTAACGAAGAAAGAGCGCTACTTTTGCAATCATTCATTGTGTCGGTCATTGAACGATTGCTTGGAGCCGTTCTACTAATTGCTAATTGATGTCCGCTCCGTTCTCTCGACGATCAACATAACATATTTCACCCGTTTTAAATTACGGAAACTGACAATGTAACTGTGATCAATTATAGATCAAGAAAAACTTTGGACGACAACATTACGAATATTTCATTTTTCCACATACGAGGAGAAACAATAACCGAAATGAATTTTACAGATAAATTATTGGTTCCTGTGATTTCAACTGTTGGGATCAAACGTAGGAATGTGTTTGGATAAATTTTCCCATATTCGATTTACAGCTGATGTTTTGGAAGAAGACAAGTAGTAAGTAGGAAAAATATTGAAGTTTCAAGATTAAAATACACGAATATAAATAATGTAATTATTATGAGTTTGTGCAACCAATAAACGATTCGGCTTAACTCACCAGCAAAGTATGTGATTCGTAATATAAAGTTATTTGTTTGAATACAAGATGTTCCAAAATTTGTTTTTTTAAATTTTACTTAATTACTAGATTTGCGAGTTCCACTTCGACCAAGATTAAGGACTGCGATTTGCGATTTTGTACCTCAACCTTGAAGCTTCAGATTTTGCACTGCTTCGTTCGCTCGCAGTGTACAAAACTCACTTCACGAGTTTGCTTTCCGGCCGTCGGCCTCGCACCAGAAGCTGCACCACGGTACAATCCCAAACACGTGGGTGGGTCCTTATCTCCTCATTCCTCAGTACTCTCCTGTCTGCCGCTGGTGAAGTTCAGTGTATTTTTTCTCCCGTTTCTTTGTTCCAATACCGGGGTTTTCAGGTGATTCGGACTGGATTATTGACACTTCCACGAGACGGAGGGTCCTTGATGGGAAGGAACCAATCCCGACTTTCCACCTAAAACTATGGACGAAATTCTTGCAATAGATAAGCACAGGGTTTCCTCTGTACAACATGAAAACCTTCCAGCCCACTTCGACCTCAAAACGAACTAAACACATGCAAAACCTGCGATCCGAATGTGAAGAGAAAGACATCATACTTTTGCAAGGTTTACTATATACCGATATGTCTGCAGTGCGCGCGAAAAGTTTATATGAGTTGCATGGATAAAAGCAATAATAATTAATAAAGAAGCATAAAGAAATTTTGAAATATTTTAGCAAGGATTTTATCTATTCAAAATTTATTATTCAAGTTGTACTCCTTTGAAGTTTAGAATGCATAGTTCTCTTTCATATTTCAATTTCTTGTCCAATGTGTTGTAGGTACCTAATGGTCTTTCGACTTGATACTATAAGACTAAACAACTAACAAATTGGTGCTTTGGAAAATATTCCTGAAAAAAACTCATTTACTTGAATAACAAATTTTCTAATTTTCTTAATTGTAGTTTCTTGGGCACTAGTTATTTTTTAAAGGTCCTTGATTTCTAGTTTGTTGTTTTTATATTTTCGTTCCTGAAATGTCTTGTACAATTCTACCGATAACATAATTGAAGACTGAGCAGGAAACAAAAAGTTGTAAAGTATCGCTTGGGCACGACCCATTTATTTGATTGAAAGTTGTTTTCACAAAAATGTATAACTTATGTGTAGGCCTACAGTCTGCCATGTGGGATGTGTTGTTAGTCTAACGTTCTGGAGAATTACGTTAATTGAAGGATTGTATATAACAAAATTTGTTTTTTTGGTTATGTACAAAGGAAAATATCGTAATAAATAAGTGTTTATGTTAATTGGAAGTTTTTATAACATAATCCTGTCAAAAGTAAATAAAAACCATGGAAAAACAAAAGTCGCTGTCCCAGGAACGGAGAGCAAGGGTCCGGACAGAAGGTTAAAGTTAAATTAAGTTTCTGAAGCGGTGTGATCTATTTCACTCGGGCATTACGACTTGCAGTTAATTAACTTAAATAAATTATTGAAATGATAGTTAATCTAGCAATTAAAAAAATACATTGTTTCAAATTACAATGACAAAATCCATAGTGACCAAATCATTCTAAAAATTTCAGTGAATTAAGAGAAGTTGACGTTCCCACTCTGTCTAAATTTAGTAGTAATAGTCAGATAAACAACATGGTAACACAAAACGTTTTAGTTCACGCTGTCTGTGCGGCCGTCAAAGGTCTGAAGGAAAGTCGAGGCACTTCTACAAAGCAAATTTTGTCTTACGTCCAATCCATGACTCAAAATAAACGGTTAAACATGGGCAACGTAATCAAGGCCGTGAAATCAGCCGTGTATTAGTAGGATCGCATACAAATGCTCGAGGAAATTTTTACAGCCGTTTACGAGAAACTATTTGTAGGTATGCAGTTTTTAGTAATTACAGAATATAAATGATTGGTTGTCAACATACAAAACTATGGGCTAGTTGGAGTGGTGTAAGGGTTTCATAATACTTTTAACGTTGTTTCTCCTATACATTATTGACGTCGACAACAGTTTACACAGCCTAAATTGTACAGATATTTATTTGTAAAAAAACCGTGGTAAAATGTTTTGATTTTAACCCAAATTGTGAACCTAAGTTACAAATATAATATATCACCATATTAGGAAAATGTTTTTTTTATATAGAAACCGACTTGTTTTATTATTATTTGTTTACCTGAACGTTTATGGGTGCGCAATACCACTCGAGTAAATGCATCAAATCCAAAGAGCGGGGTCAACCTTGAGAAGGCTGCCCTAAGATATTGAATTTGTTTATACCGCTTGCTAGTTTGCACCTCGACCTTGCGGCCTTGAATTATGGAGTGCTTCGCTTCTCTCGCTTTGTGAGGGAAATAATACGGGGTACTCTTGAGGTATTTTAATTTTTGATCGAATTTGTGGGAACAAGACCTGCTATAAAATCGTGTAACAAAACAAAATGCGCAGAATACTCACTTACATAATATCTTTTTAGACAACACACCAAAACAGTTTCAACGAAAAATAAAAAATAAATATACCTACGGTCAAAAAACGTGTTTCCGGTTGTTGGATTGTTTGGCTAACGTAACGCATCGTTCGAGCGACTTATACAACCAATGGGCGTACCAAATTTGGATAAAACAGGACGTAAAATGCGGCCGTTAGAGTGCGAACACACGAACACACACACACCCACACACACACCCACACCCATATATAGTTTTTAATGACACCCGAAAACGTGTTCTGGGGACCGTCGGTGCTGACTACTCCCGATATTAGGTCTCATGATAAGAGTCCCTCCAATAACTCATCTTTCCTATGGAAATTAGCTAATAAGGATGACCATATTGTCACTCTAACTTACCTCTCTTTCGAAATCCAAAAAACGAACAACATTTCTGGTTTATTTAAATTTATTTTTGCGTCTTTTCTAATTTAAACATATAAAACAAAACAATAAAAGGGGTATATGGTTCTTAGGTCACTGATTAAAAATGACTGGTGAAATAAAGAAATAAGAGGATCAGAGTGGAGCAATTATTACTTTGCCTAGCTCGCTACAGTTGGTAACTGCGTCAATAACAAGACCAAGACTAAAACCACGTTATCACCTGTCAGTTCACGTTCACTATTTCCCACAATAGCCAATTTCTACGCTAAAACCGTATCGTAAAACGCGTGACTGATCCTCTAATGACATTTTACCTTTGTAAAGACCGTCAATAACCCTATAGGTAATCGCAGTGCACTCTTCAACATCATAAAACATATTGGCTTAATACTACAATACCGCCATAGACACGAGGGGTTGTTTGAGTAGACCACTTGACGCTCGTTCGCTGCCTCGACTCTTCAAACTCTTTTGATCTGTAAAACAGTACGCCATCCATAATTACAATTAGCTGTCTCCCTTTACAAGCCCGACTGTAAATTTACCATGGAAACAGCAACAAGGCTAAACACGCTTCTGTGTGGGGTTATTGTCCAACATTTACACAAATAATAATTATTAAAATTATGTAAGTTGACCTGGGAATTATTTTGATTCTGTATTTTCCTAATACTCAAATACATTAAGGGTAGCGGCCAGAGGGGGGAGGTAAACGTCTATTTTGCGGCCTCGGATGTTTACTGCTTTGCTTTGCTCGCAGTGGTTTGCAACTAGGGCTTCGGCTTCGTAACAGAAGCTGACCAACGATAAAATCCCCCCAAGTGGATTTGAACCAAGTACTTTTATGGTGTTTTACAATATGATCGATTTTGGGGGAAACAGACTAGCTATAAGGACGTGTAAAAAACAAAATATACACAACAATCTGCTATACTTACATGTTTTCATAAAACTCCAAAACCGTTTAATTTTAGTACAAAACTCAAAAAAAAATATTTCCTGTCAAAAAAGGGCTTCAGGTTGTTGAATTTTTTCGCTAACGAACTCGTCCGAGCCTTTCAGACAAACAACGTGTGTACCAAATCCGTTTAAACCAACAATCCGTGTTTTGACAGGAAGTTTCTAAAAGAATTTTCATTCTAGAATGACACAAACTATCAAGGTACAAACTACAAGGTACTATCAAGGTATGAAAGCCGAGGTACAAACTATCAAAGCAGTCCATAGTTCACAGCAAGGTCAAGGTACAAACTATCAAAGCAGTCCATAGTTCACAGCAAGGTCGAGGT
>JAGFPH010021853.1:0-13034 GCA_018207615.1 Philaenus spumarius | reverse complement strand
CATGCGAAGCACGCAATGCTTTGTGTATTGAAGATACTCCCAATATGTGGAATGGCGTGCGAACCATTTTGCAGCTATTCAGTACCGTCGTGAATAGACCTATTCCCCAAACTGTTGGTTGAAACCCTAAAACATAAGCATATAAACTTAATTTTGGAAATTTGCTCAACTCACGTCAGCGGTTCAGCTGTGTGGTCGAATTATTTTAACTCTAAACTGTAATAGTTATTTATTTATCTATAAATAAAAATTTTTTTTTTAAATCCTAATAATAACGACAAAACTTGTTTTTTTAGAACATCCAGTAATATTTTTTTACTGAAAGGCTAACTTCTAATAGGCCTATAACATAGGTTATATAGTTTTAACCCTTTCACTGCTATGCCTGTTTATATAATACGTTTTGCCGCTGCTATATTGCAGTGCTATGCGCATATAAAAACGTTTAAACTTTTCAACTTTATGTGCTGCGCTTGTTTTAAAATTTATTGTATCCGTATTATTTATTTGCTGGTAAGTGCTGTTCTCTATTAGATATTAAAAGAACTACTGGATTGAATCCTCCTGTGTCACTAAAACAAGTATGAGTGTTACACTACAGAGTACTCATGCTTTAGTTTACACAATGGTGGCATCTTAAGTTGGACTTACTGAAAGTATTATTAGCCTACAATTTTGAATGAGTTCATGAGTACTTTAGAAATTGAAGATGAAAATTATGACAGTGATATAAGCGACATTGAAGGTACCGGTAGTGTTAAGATTAGAGGGTAGGTGATTGATGAACCAGTTCTTTTTAATTCTGAAAACTATAATAATAGGCATATTCTAGATGCCAAGTGTGCCGATAACTCCGCCCATGGGCATGGGGCGGGTACGGTAGAGTGTTGCAATGTTGTACAAATGTTGCAAGTGTTACAAATGTTGCAATGGAAAAACAGTGAATTCTATCCACAAGTTAATAAGTAATCATAATATTAAATAAACAAAGAAAAAATATATTTAACAACTCATTATTTTCATTTCCTTTTCTGATCAATTAATCATTAACAACGGAAAATACTGCGTTGTCCCGCTGCCGACATTTCTAATTCAGCACACGGATGTCGCAACTGCTGTCCCAACACAGCAGTGAAAGAGTTAACCCTTTGGCTCCCGACATCCAATTTTTCATATGTTCCAAAAAGCCCAAACATTATCTGTTACGTATCTGCATAAAATCCCAGGCTCAATTCAGCAAAATTTTCAGTGTTTCGCAAAAAAAATATGTGCTAAATTTAATTACTGATCAATTTAGATGATTTTTGTATTTTGATTGGAATGAAACGATCTAAAAGATAGTACATTTTAAAAATAAGTCTCAATTCATATTAGATATGAAACCAATGTTTTAAACTGTTACTTAGCAAAAAAAGAATTACAATTTTTTTTAAGTCCTACTTCTTGAAAACGACACTACAAAAAAATATCTTGAACAATTTTGTCCACATAACACAATTTTACACTTAAAAATTAACAAAAACTTTAAATTTCATTACAATACAGTAGAACCTCGTTTATCCGGGAATAAAGGGGGCGGCGGTGTTCCGGATCATATTTTCCGGTTAACCAATGCTACCTTACATAATTTGGATTCCGAGTACAATTTTATTAAGAAAGTACAGTACAAAGAAATAAATGTTCTTGATAAACTACTGTATAATAATCAGACATTGCAGACTAAAGATTTCAGTACTGTACATACAACGACAGCTTATACGCTTTTGAAACTGTCAGTGAAAGACACTAAACATTTTTACTTAGATACTAATTTACACTTTAAAACACTTTAACTACAGTAGGCTGCCTAACGTGAAAACACTACCAATAAATTGCTTATAAGACAATAAATAAAAATTAATTTACAAAACTCAAAACAACACTGCTGCGAAACGCATCAAATTAAAACTGTAAAGAGCGGAAATGTAGAATATTAAGGGTTTGGCTTTTAGCGGGAGGGGGAGGGTAGACAGACCAGCTGGCAGACAGTGAATAGTAAAAATGGCATGCGTGTGACTCACCCTAGTAACAGTGTCTCTATCCTGTACTATACGACTTTTCTCATACTAGTGTTAATTGATTTAGAGACGTTTTTTATTTTTTTCACGAAAATCATTGCGGTTTAAAACCTGGGTTCGGGGTAAGTAAACCCCGGATAATCGGGGTCCTACTTTATATTGAAAAATGTCAGAGTTATTAAGTTTTTTCGGATGGTGGGATTCAACAAACATACTTATGCAAAAGGGAAAATCGGACATCAGGAGCAAAAGGGTTAAAGAAACTTTCTTACTTTGTGCGCACAGCAATACTTGAGAACAGTTTTTATTCCACTATAACACTCACAAAAAAAATATGTAGGCTATACATGCACTACAAACAATGACAACCTGATCTGTGGTACGTGTATCAACTTTTTTAGGTGAAAAAGCATGAATATTGCCTGAACTGGAAAAGCATCTGTGTTATTCCGGTTTTGAATCTGGGACCTTAAGCTTCTGAATCAGGTACACTAATCCTTCAACTAAAAGGTTGCCCTACCAACTGAACTATACCTATCCCAATATTCTTATTAGTAAAGATTTTTAAATATTACCATACTTTAAAATAATAAATTACATACCATTCCCAATTGATCTCTTCTTCTTCAAATTCAATGTTCTCATTCATCTCGGAATCGTCTATGTCTTCTTGTTTCATTTTCTTTTCTTTTTTAATACAATCTGCTACAAAACCACATTGTCTGTCTATTGTATCAACATAAATTTCTTCTTGATTAATTTCACTAAACAAACTCTCTTCTTTTTTAATTTCACAGCACAAACTTTCCTCTTGATTAATTTCACTACACAAACTTTCATCTATAATACTTTCAGGAGAATAATGTTGGTCTTTGATTAGTTCAAAGCTCACTTCATCTTCTTCTTTCATTTCTTGTTTGATAGCCAACTCTTCAGAATAAACATCCATGATAGAAACCTGCAACAATATCATCAATATCATTTTATTAACCCTTTCCCCTCTCAATAGAACACTGCACTGTCTACTTGTAATAAACTTTATGGCAAAATTGCAGTACTATACTCTAATTGTCATATTTTTAATAACATATATGCTATATTCAAGTTCTGATGATTGTTTAATTTTTATGGGGTCTCTAGCTAAAAAAAACTATAGGTTTAGAGGCGGTGGCAAGTCCTCTTCATCATCAAAGTCAGACAATTCTTCAATTAATAATCGACTGATGTCTGACACGTTCAGTTGACCACTAGTTTGGGCCATTACTAAGTAAATAAAATAAAACTATCATATAAACAATCGCAGGCCTGAAAGAAGCCAGGTTACACAATAGTAGTCCACAATATAGAAAGCATATTAACTTATATTCTACCTCTTTGCACAAATACTTTGGTTACTATGGTTACGTTGTTTTTTATTTTTTATGCTCGTTTTGAAAAATAAAAGTGTTGTTCTTATGAAGACTTTTAGCCTAAATAAAGGAAGATAACTTAATAAATTGTTGTTCCTATTTGGGTTGCCTAAAATTTATAACAAAGGTTATGGGCCCAGAGAAGATTTAAGAGCTTTTATAAATTATTTGATTCTAGTGAGTAACAATAACTTTGATAAAAGAAATGTTCTTTTTAAATTAATTAAGTTCATTACAATTTTTTGTATTCCCTTATTAAAATATTTATAGTTAAGTAAAACTAGGCTATATTGTCTTGTATAAGTATGACAACAGTTTCATCACTTTATTGAAGGACCTTCTAACCCACAACCCATCCTGGCAACATCCAGAGGCTCACAAGAGAGTGAAAGGACACATTCTAATAAGGAGACAACCCATCGCCGGCAGGGGTAACTGATACCAAGGTGCCCGTCACAAATATTACAAAGTTGACAATATGTAAGGTTACGTATACAATCAATATTAACAGAAACAATTTTATATTCAATTCTGGACGGAAACTGGAAATATTCTAGGCTTTATTAGTTACAACATGTTTGTGTTTAGCATATTTAATTTGTTATGCAATTTGTATAATATACACATATAGTCAAAGTTTACATTACAACCCTCGCTATATTGCGGCTGAGGTGAAAACGTAAACAAGAAAATGCTCTAATACGTAAATGTAATGTTCAATTCTATTTCTCAACGGCTTAAAGCTTAAATAAATACTTAATTAACAACTTATTTAACTAAGGAAATATTAATTTATCATTTCAATGATGTCGGACTGCACATGTGAATTTAAATAAACAATTAAAAACATCACTTAATAAAATACATACAGTATATATAGCAAAACAGGAACATACACAATTTTAACTTTATTAAATTGTATAACACATAAATGCATAATCTTTGCCGTACTTTACATCAAACTACAAATATTCTATATAAGTTACATCTATACCGGTATTCATGATTCAATACGTTGAATCAATCCAATGTGCATAACAAGGGCCCAAATGTATTCGTTGCATTCATGTATTTTGAATCGGTGAAAATAAAAGAAGCTTGAAGTTCTAATAGTCTCTAGTCACAAAAAGTTTGAACTTTGTAAACATATATAGGCCTAAGTTGTTTGTATAACAGATATGCAAGCATTAAAAAAATGGTATTAGTGCAGGGTGACTCCAGGTTTTGGGAAAATTGTATTATATTCTGAAACTAGACGTCAAACTAACTATAAAAACACAACAAAATTTTGCGGGTAATAAATATTATACAAACTGTGACGAAAAGAAAACTGAAAAAAAATACAGGTTAAGTTTAGCCATTTGCACTGTGTGTGCGCACTAAACAAAAGCAAGTAAACACTTTGTTCACTGATACCAAAATTGTAAATAATAAATATATGCTACCGAATTAAAATGAACAAAAATAAATATACGATATAAATGAAAAAACTTTATAAATATTACATTAGAAAACGTTGCTTAGTAGTAATATAAATGACAAGAAACGATCATAATTTTCAATGTTGTCAAATTGAACATTACGTCAAATGTTACAAACTTATTTATGTTCACTTACTAGAAACATACTGAATGTCCACTAGAATCAAAACATTGATTAGTAGGAAACATCAACGTTTTCAAATTTCAAATATTTTGGTTATATATATGATATGTAAGGTCTGTATTGAGGTTTTGAAATATTTAAATTATTTAAAACCAAATGTACACAGTAATTAAATAAAAGAAAAGAAATTTGTCAATTGCTTTAGCAAGTGAAAGATTTTCGGTGTTAATCGATGGATTTCCATAACAGCTGATTCAAACTAGAATTGATTTCTACACTTATTTTCAAGTTAGGTTTGTTTATTTTTTATTTTTTTTAAGAGCAAGTCTTGCGGGGCCTACCATCTTAACTTTGAGGTTATGACTACATTTGTAATTAAATTTGGCCTCTTATTTAAAGGAAAAATACACAAATGTAAAAGAATGTAGGGTAAAAATTTACTTTGGCTTTTAACATTTAAAAAACTTCAACTGGTGAACAGTTTTCAGTGTGTTGGTAGCCTATAACAATTAACTGTTTATTAAAACTGTCATGTATTTCCATAAGATTATAGCAGGCGTTAATAAATCCTAAATATTTCAAGAAAGTCACATTAACAGAACAATAAATATACGAATAATAGTAGGCCTATTATAAGGAACACACATTATATTATGCAGTTAGTGTTGCCACCGCTAACATAGCTTAGGCCCTAGGCTACCAACAAAAAGTATAATTGGAAGAAAAGTAGCGACACATTCAGGACAGTAAGGAAGACAGCGCTAACACTCAAACAATAGCAACAGGATGTTACAATGTGATTTGCATGAGTAATTTTTATCTCAAATTGCTAAAAATAGGGAGAAAGTTATGTAATTTAACAACAATAAAGTTCAAATAATTATAGTTTATTCGGAGCAAATTTACTAAGTTTTTAGTCGTCACAATATGTTTACCTGTAGCCCTATTCAATATTTAACAGTAGAATGTAAAACAACGTTGTTGTCTGCAAAAATATCAGCCGAGGGTCGAATAATAAAATTACTCCGCAGAATTTTTCCGTAACAAGTGCAATTCTAGCCTAATTGTCATTAATAAGTAGACTAATTGTTACTTTGTAAAATTACCCATAACCTATTTTTTGCATATAGCCTAGACATTTTAAAACATTTATCTCATACATAACCTTTGTATTTATTAAACTAGATTTGCAGATGTCTTTTCTAGTAAGTGAATTATTAGTGGTACGGACCTGTATGTTTTTACGAACTTGCTTCAGGATTTTCTTATTTTAGGTAAACGCTCTAGATCCAAGGCGTCGCTCTAGATCCAAGGCGTCGGGAATAGGTAGCCTATTCTAAATTTTGTCTTAAATAACTAGATCACATTTTACTAAAATAATTAAATATAAAATTCATATAGGCCTACCTTCATAAAGAATCATATACATATACTTTTAATTAACAATTATTGTTTTACATAAATAAGTATATTTGCTGAATTTACCGTAAACTCGGGAATGTAGGAAACAAGGTTAGTAATGTTGTACTCTTGGTATTATTATCTCTGGTGGTATAACTATAACTCAAGGTTTATTTTACTGGCCATTCTCTTAGCCAGTAAGCCAGGCAGAACAGACAACAGAATGATCATTTTGATCAATGACAATGAACATGAAGTAAACCTTCACCCTTCAGTGTTGCCAGATGCTACACACGTAATTTTTCCATCAGCTACATAAAAATTCCCCAATATAAAGATATTTTCAAAAATTTTCCTCTATTTACAAATTATATATAATTAATTATTGTAATTATTATCACCCAAACATATTATAGAGCATAACATATATATAATTATTAGCCTCTATATATTTACCATAGGCCTATATATTATATAAATATAGGTAGTCATATGTCCTTTATGCATTTTATAAATATTATGTAATACACGACATGAAATAATAATACATAATATACATTTTTATATTATGTAAAATTTTTAAGGATATCAAAATAAATTTAGTTTAAACTTAAATATTTGAAATTAACTAATTCGTTTAAAAGTTTAAATGCATACACATTTATGTACTAAATGAAACATAAGGAAAAGAATAACGTTATTAACATGCAACCATACGTACTGTATATAGCAACAAACATTTGCTACCAAGGCAAATGAAACAAAGAACATACTAAATATTTTAAACATACACAAATCATTCACCATGTAAAAAAAAACTGAAATAGTATAATATAATAATTATGTTACTAACAGTTGAATAAGTTGAAAATACAGTCTGCATGTAAGAAATACAATTAAACTACGATGAAAAAGTCAAAGCCGTTATTACAGTAGTGACTTACAGCGTGATTGGCAGACTGGTGGTGCCAGGGTGCAAGAGGATATATTTAATCAAGTGTCATATCCTCTTGAAGATTATTACTTACTAGTAAGCCCTCGTGAAAAATCATAGGTAGATTAATTAGACATACATCAGAAATACATCATTTAAAATAAATGCTACTTAAAAACAAGGGCCTTTATCTAGGTCTACCCAATTATACTCACCAGGATTTTTAACTCGGAATGTGTACAATAAAGGATTATTGTAGGCCTATGATTTAGAAGTTATATTAAAGTGAAGATTTACGAATGTTTTTTAAGTTAAACGAATATGTATCTCTTCTTTAAACCTATATATTGATGATAAAAGGTTGTATACATAATTATACAGTTTATAACCTCAAAGCAAATCTTATAATGTATTATAACATACATTAGTTCTATAACTCATATTTAAAACAATCAACTTCACAAGAAATTATAACGATTAACGATTGATGTTGTAAGCAAAACCCTGAAAGTTGGAATGAAGCATACTGTCGCTTCCTTGACGACCCGTCTGCGGACGTAGTACGAGGGAAACGACAATCGTTCTTTTGCACGCTTGATGAGTATCAAACGCTTCTCTCACGCGTAGCATGGACAACGACCTGTATGCAAACTGCCAAAGTGTCACGAAATGCTTGTGCAATGTACAGATTCCTCACGCCGGCAATGCACCCCGAGAGGGGAAGTAAGGTCCGGTCCCCACGCTGTGTTTGTTCTGTCCAACGTCACCAGTACAACCTCAATAAAAATAATAGACCTCTCTTCTTCAGTGTACACCCTAGTTTGTCACTGTAATGTAACAGTAAATAAAAGCGATAAACACATTTTTCTTAGTGAACAGGACGTGTAAAAATTAGTTGTTTTATTTATAAATATATACAAGTGTCACAAAAAAACCTTATCGTGCTACAATACAGGATTAGATTCTATGCATTATAATAAATTAAGATATTCAGAAACATTTTACGAATTCGGGTTAGTTTATTTTAGTTTTTTGTTAGTTTTTTATACTGGAAATATGTGAACCAAGGGTTGACAAATCTTTTGCGCATGTGTTAAAAATTATAAGGAGAATGGGTTCTTGGAATCGACAAATAAAGAGAGCAGGAAGGCAGGAAGTATTTCCTGAGATACCCTTCCCGTTACATCATCCTATTTACTTTTCCCACACAAATTTCTTAGTGTATTAACTTACTTTCACCAACCTGGCGACTAACAATACAATGTTAAAAGAATACAAAACCTAAAACTAACTTTAACCTAACTAAACTTTAACTAATACAGTATGATTAAAACAAGATAGTATTATGGTGTCATTGGATCTACACGGAACAGTCAGGATCGCACCAAATCAATGTCAAACAAACACAAAATGTATTCATTACAGTAATTACCTTCCTCCTGACTAAACAAAAGGTCGTACAGAAAATTGTTTTAAATAAAAAAGTTAATTCCACTAATTATCAACAACTTTTTTGCAAAAAGTTTTCTTTTTGCCTAAAATACAAAAATTTCTCGCTTTGAACATTTTTGTTGTCATCACTTTTATTTTATAAAAAACTTAGTAAAATTTTGCATCACAGTTATAACATTTTATAATTTTGTATGAAACAAAACCTTACTTATTTATAGATATTTGTCATAGTTTTCTCTAAAATGTGAAATACTTTTTTATAAAAAGGTTGTAAGCAAGTACGTAAAGTTATAAGAATGTGAGCGATGTCTATTTCCTCAGTTAAATGTTATTTGTGGACCTATTTTTTTGTGGAATTGGTTGTACCGCCAAGGCAGGTTTAAGGAGAAGTAGACTGTAGAAGGGATGACTAGCCCATTAATAGGCCAAGTGCACTCCTAGTTTGCTCGAACTGTAAATCTGTTACTTCACCTGTCTGATAAATGCCTAGTATATAAATGTGTTCCTTCTGAAATCATAGCCTCATTAGTCATTACTACCTGCGGATTAAACAAAAAATGCCTTGCACCATAACGCCAGGGTCAGCAATGCCTACAGTTACCTACCTTTATGCAGCTTCCTGTGTGTAACGATTTTTGTATCTTTACATACATTGCGGGTTGGCTAAAGACATTAAGCTTAAGGATTGTATATTACAATTATGAAGAAAGAAAAAAGGACTTATTATATGCTATCGATAATACCAAGTGGAAATAGGGGATGCTGCAGTTCAATGGTGCCTATATGCGAACCGCCACTGGCAACGTGGAACCTATAAGGAAAATTATATTATGAATGTGTTAAAAAAAATGTTTTTATTTTTCAACATCCAAGTTTCCGCAAAGAAGTCTCAAGGTCACTAGATAGTAAAGGTTGCCTCATAGTCATAACCCCTCGCACCGTTCCCTGTCCAGTGACGTCAACATAGTATCTATTGTGTGTATATGTGTGTGTATGTATGGATGTAGGCATGTGTATGTATGTAGGCATGTGTATGTATGTGTGTATTTCGCGGATATTTTATTTATGTTTACCTATTTTATTTGTAGCATGAGTCATGTTAGTTTATATTATTCTTTATATTTATAATTTTGTTATTATTGCCTTTATTATAATTTTGTTATAAATTTTGTAATTATTTATGTATTTTGTTGATGGGTTCAGTAGAAGGGGCTTCATAGCCTCGACTGCGCCCAAATAAAGGCGATAAACAAACAAACAAACAAACGTCATTATAGTACAAAAACGCGTTTCGTCGTTCAAGTCCCCTCATTTTTTTTAAAATAGATGTATTAAACTATTTTTGGGGTTGCAGTATTTCAACATTTGTAATTGTAAGAATATATCTTAACCTTTTCAAAAACATTATGTTTATGTCATTAATTTGAAATTTACAATAATAACAAAAGTATAATCATACAAATTTTAATTTATATTTTTCTTACTAAAATTTAAAATAATTCGACCACGCAGCTGGACCGCTGACGTGAGTTGAGCAACTTTCCAAAATTAAATTTATAGGCCTATGTTTTAGGGCTTCAACAAACAATTTGGGAAATAAGTCTACTCACGACGGTTATGAATAGCTGCAAAATGCTTCGCACGCCAATACGCATATTGGGAGTGTCTTCAATATTCAAAACATTGCGTGCTTCGCACGCCATTCCGAAAATTGGGAGTTTCTTTAACACAGAAAGCATTGCGTGCTTCGCACGCCAACCCCCGTATTGCGAGTATCTTCAATACACAATGCATTGCGTGCTTCGCACGCCAACCCCACGGTAAAATCCACCACATGGCTTTGAACCGGGTACTTTTATGGTATTTTACTTTTTGATCGATTTTGGGGGAACCAAGCGAGCTATAAGGTCGCGTAAAAAAATAAAATGTGCAGAATAACATCCTACATTTATATTTTTAGAAACAACTCTAAAAAATTTTCATTCTCGTAGTAAAAACGTCAAAAAATAGTTACTTCCGGTCAAAAAACGTACTTCTGGTTGTTGGATTTTTTTGGCTAACGAACTCGTCCGAGCGACGTAGACAACCAACATGTGTACCAAATTTGAATCAAATATATATATATGAATTTTAATGACACCCAAAAACGTGTTCTAGGGACCATGATCGGTGCTCATTTGCTACTCCCGACCCTTGGTCTTACCATAAAGGCCACTGCAATAGCTCATTTTTCCTATGGAAATTCGCTAATAAAAAGCTATCTTGTAATACATTTTAAATCATATAACTAAAAAGCAGTCATTAAAATTGTATTTAATATTTTTTACAGAATAAAATTAAAAAAATGCAATTACGTTAATACATTTTAATCTATATAATACAAATTAAATGCTATTCGTTGTTAAGCATCACTTGAGAACGGCTGGACCGATTTTGCTATTTTTTGTTTTAAAATGTTCGTAATAGTCCGAATTAGGTTTTTATAGAAAGACATTTTTGAAAAAAATCCCAGAAAAGTTTCAAATTTGGGAAAAAATTAACACCCTTTTTCATATGAACTCAAGACCAAAACTCACGAAAACAGCTGTTTGGACAAAAAACTACTTAGCAACACAATGTTTGTTTACATTTATTACCATAGCAACTACTTAGCAAATTTATAATCAGTTTATTACTAGTTGACCCGTGCGAATATTTCGCAAGTTCGGAGTAGGCCTACATTTACCTGATTTAATACGTTGATTTAATCCTGTTAATTAAGTTTATTTATTTACATTGGTTTATAAATAACAGTTTCCCTATACAATCTTACAGTGTAAACAATCAAACAGCTGTCATGCTAGTCAAACAGATGGTTAATAGATGACGCATTTCATTCGGAACATACAAAGTATAATATAAAAGTTTTTTTAATCAATTTTTGTTATTAAAACATGAATTTTAAGCTGTTTGTCTATTTTCCCGGTGTAGCGGTTAAGGAAAGCTTTAAAATGATGCCTCATTCATGTAACTTAATGATGTACTGTATTAAGGAAGTTATGGCATACCGACAAAAAAATGGCCTTGAGAAATAATATATGCGATTCTTCAAAACCAACAGCTTCGGCTCGCATTATAATGCCGAAGTATTCAAATCATGCGAAAATTTTGTGTGTGTTTTCCTGTAAACAAGATATAAGGATATAAGCACTCACAGACGTCGTATAAAACTTCTGTTGGTACCAGAATGTTCGTAATTTTATTGCGGAGAGTTGAAAAGCTTTAGAGCTTTCTAGCGTGAGTTGTAGCGCGTCGGGGTCACGCATTTGAGACACAATTTTGATAAATATTGGGTCGAAATTATAACGCTTTCAGTCTCCACTCATGGTGCGTTTGTAAACATTTATAAGTTGGTAGCACTTGTTATTTTCAAGAGTAAACACAGACAGAAAAACATAAATACAGTATTATCAACATCGAGACGTACCAATTACATTAATACATTATGTTTTTAAAATTTAATAGAAAACTTGGTATATATATATAATTATTATAAATTTTAATGATAATATGTAAATTAAAATTTTGTATTTATATAAAAATGGTATTTTCAAAACAAAACATCGATTGAAATAATAAAACGACCAAGAAGTATTTATAATAATATTATCTTTATTTAAATATTATATTTTTGACAATCTTCAGGCACTGTAATCACAGTATGTTTCCAGTTTGTAAACATTTATAAGTTGGTAGTACCTGTTACTTTCCTTTTTAAAAAAATACTCAGTTTAGCAGCCAATATACATCCGGAAACAGTTCCGTTACAAACTTCGTACGGACTACCATTGTATTTGGATAACCTAATAGAACTCCGATCCAATGCAATATTTTGTTCCACTGGAAATTCGACTTTTTTGGCGCTATCTATTGGGGAAACGAAGGAAGCTGTTTGAAACACCAATGCTACCAATGCTTTCTCCCTAGCGCTACCTCGCGGCGCGATCATGTACTATTTTCGCTACAACCTTTTTTCCGGCACACAGCCCCCGTATGGATGCAAGATCTATTTATTATTCATGATCTGTGGTACTACGTACAATGGAACCAGAGATAATGATACCATAATGAATGGAACTCACTCAGTGGGAGTCCAGTGGAAGCAGCCGATAACAGTGGATCTTATTACATAAGTGC
>JAGFPH010021852.1:0-13034 GCA_018207615.1 Philaenus spumarius | reverse complement strand
AACACAGAGGCAGCTATTCAGGGCCTTCGTGTGTAGATCAATTTCCCTAATACAGTATATCAGTTGGTTTGTACGCTGCGAGCAAAGCGAAGGAGGCTTAAGTACAACAAATTCTACTAATATATTTCGAACACAGAGGCAGCTATTCAGGGCCTTCGTGTATAGATCAATTTCCCAAATACAGTATATCAGTTGGTTTGTACGCTGCGAGCAAAGCGAAGGAGGCTTAAGTACAACAAATTCTACTAGTATATTTCGAACACACAGGCAGCTAGCTATTCACTATTCAGTGCCTTCGTGAATAGATCAATAATTTTTCAAATAGTTGGTTGAAACCCTAAAACATATAAATTTAATTTTGGAAATTCGCTCAACTCACGTAAGCGGTTTAGCTACGTGGTAGTATTATTTTATTTCAGATGTAAATATACTCAGAATTAAGTGCCAGTTAATGTATTTATGAACAGATCATGTGTGTTGCAAACTTTAGAACGATTCATTGTCTGCAGTAATTGGTTATACAGAGTGTCCCCGAACTCTCTGGACCCCTTTTGTGGATTTATGTTCCTGGGATCCAGACAAACATATTTCACAATATAAACATGGGTCAACGATGCTTATTTTTTCGTCTGTCTGTCTGTATGTGTTTTTTTACACAATATTTAATATTTTTTGAAGTAGAAAAGATATTGAGCTCAAACTTCGTATACCTATTTGTTGCGTAACGTTTTATCATTTTCGAAAAATTATAACTTTTTTTAAATTGAGTTTTAACTTGTAAATTTATCAAATTAATTTAATTTAAAAGAGATTATTTAAATTTGTATTGTGTCGCTTACATCAAGTCAGGCAACAGACATTAACAACGTGTTTTTGTTATTTTCAGAGAGATGCTATAAAACTGCTTATGATCAAGTAGCCTTAACTGTTCAGACTGTTATTATTTACCGCCATCTATGTTGAATACTTTGGTTATGTTGACCTAGATAACAAACCAAATTAGACTACGTTTAGTACAAAAATATCAAATTGTTCCAACAGAAATCATAAATGGACTATTTATGTACAGATTTAACAAGTAGAAAGGTCATATTAACCCAGTTTAGGATTTTTGTGGTAATTTTCTGGCTATATTTTTTCAGTTTGGTTCAATCCCGCTCACATTTAGGTAGCCATTTACCATGCCATTCGGTCGTGCTTATCACACTTTGATTTTTCTTTGGAAATATTTTATAAATCTTTACACTTAGGAAATTTTTTTAAATTAGTAAATTGAATTTTGAACGTTCGGAACTTAAATGTCTAGTATAATTTAACTAATTGTGGTGATGGTTAGAATGTTTGGTTTAGTTTATGTCGGAAATCTGTTGTTGCTGCATTATCTGTTTTCCGTTTTTTCTTGCTTCTCTGATGTTGATATTGTGCTTTATCCTCTTGTTACAGTGTTTTATACAACTTATTTTGATAAAATTGAAAAACTGGTTTTCTACTTCGTGATTAAATTTAAGTTTTCTACCCACCTTTGTACACAAGATATTATATAAGCCTTACTGTACAACATGGTAAATAAATTACTAAGTGGTATTCGTATTCAATTTATGTTGATAAATTAATAAAGGAGATGAAAGTGTTTGTGCATTCTATAACTAGCTCAGACCTTAATCTGTTAATGTCCTATCTCATATATGATTTACAGGTTTACAGTTGGTATGTAATTATTTATTCTAGACAGGGCCTGTAGTATTTTTTGGAAGGATAGAAACTAATTTCTTAAATTATTTGATTTAGCTCTAACAAAAGACATTAAACTACCGTCCAGCAAGCAAAAATGTTAACCTGAAAAATAAATAGAACATAAAAAAACTTGAATAAAATAAAAGTAGAACTGAATTTAATAAAAAATCTACATTTAGGATATTTAGCCATTTACAGTTTTATATAAAATTACCAAATTATGACCACACAAAACATATTTAAACAAGTGACGGGTGGGGGAAACTAAGCGCCTCTCACCTCGTGTGCAGATCTATGATAGCAAGGTCTCTAGAAAGGAAAGGTTACCTCATAGTCATGTAAACAAACTCAAACCCCTCGACCCGTTCCCTGTCCAGTGACGTCATCTATAGTATAAAAACACCGCGCTACCATGAAAGATGTATGTTTCGTCGTACAAATCACCTCATTTTTTTAAAAATAGATGTATTAAACTATTTTTGTGGTTGCAGTTTTTTTAAATGATACTTAAGTTACACATTTCAACATTTGTAATTGTAAGAATATATCTTAACCTTTTCAAAAACATTATGTTTATGTCATTAATTTGCAATTTACAATAATAACAAAAGTATACTGTAATCATACAAATTTTAATTTATACTTTTACTGAATAAAATTTAAAATAAAAAGCTATCTTGGTAATACATTTTAAATCATATAACTAAAAAGCAGTCATTAAAATTGTATTTAATATTTTTTACAGAATAAAAAAGAAAAAAATGCAATCACGATAATACATTTTAATCTATATATCTGTGGCCGTTGGGTAAAAGTACATAAGTCAATTTTTGGTCAAATTGAGCTTTAATAACCAGTATATTGTATTTTTAAAGATCTACAAGTGGGTAAACCTACATAAATCCTAGGAATACGCATAGGAAAGATACAGACTGGGGTTAATGTACATAAGTAATAAATAAAATGTTCTGCTTTGGGTATAAGTGCATATGTTTACTTATCAAAATATTCACTTTCATTTTGCATCTTTTCATTTTCAGGTAATAAGACATAAGTGTATATATGCAGTTTTACCAATGCCAACTGTTCGCATTTATCTTGTAATATAGCAGGGTAAATGTATATAAGTAGACTTATGCATTTTCACTCAAAGAAATAAATTATATTATTCAGTTCATGGGTATTGGGAATAACTACATAAGTATACTTATGCAGTTATTTTCGTTTGTTAGACTGATTTTATTCACAATTATCTTTCAGGGATAAAATGCATAAGTTACAATTTTACTTTTACCACTGTACCAATTCAGTGTTAACAGTTGGAATTAACACTGTTATTAACCCCAGTTATTCTACGGGGGTTTACAAAATTAAAATGGAATGATATTATTCAGACTAAAGTGCTCAATACTGTAAAGCAGTAATACTACTACTAAAATAATAATATTATTATCATTACTAAATATTCCAAATGGTATTTTTTCCTAAGTTGGAAATAAGAATTCATTCTAACTTTCTATTTCCAATGTATTAGTTTACCAGTAATTTTGAAGTTACGTTTTCATTAAATATTTGATTTAAATTAAATTGTATACACCGTAACAAAATGAGTTCAAGAACGTTTAAAAAAAAATCAACATATATGCAGATTTAAAAATAAAAAAATGAGATATGTTATAAAAGTATGACTACCTTCATATAAATAATATATTTTTCTCATAAAGCCTATATCGATTTTTAAAGTCGTTAATTTTTCATTTGCAATTTATGATCAAATCAGACACCAAGTGTCACGTTTGGTGATAGTATATTTGAAAAAGGGAAATCAATAGATTTTGTGGGTCTTCAAATTCATGACAAGTTGAACTGGCATGACCAAATTAGCAGTATTAGTGCCAAAAGTAGATCAGGTTTATTTGCATTGAGAAATGTAAGTCTATACTGTACATAGATACTTTTAACAGATTATTATGGGCTAGTGTACCAATATTTCCAACTATATAATTCTTCGTTGTAGAAACTCATAGTTCAGAATATGAAAAGAGTGTTTGTCTTGCAATAAATATCCATAAGGCTTATGACAGGGCCAAATAAAAAAATAAAGTTGTAAAAACTATTTCAACAAATTCGGAGTACTTACACTTCCGTGTTTTTACATACTTGAAGTGTTGCTTTTTTTTAAATTCAAGTGTGATCATGCCCAAAATATAAATATACACACTACAGCACCAGGCAAGCTTGTGAGTATTATGCCAGAAAGCACAGGTTAAATTTATACAGTAATGTTCCCTCACAAGTTGGGGTAAAGTTTATGAATAACCTTCCTAAAAGCATTCAAAATTCACCAAACTACAGAATTACAAAAAAAAAAAACATTATTATGCAATTCCTATTGTCTGGATCCTTTTACTCAGTGTATGAGTTTGTACATCATGATCATACTATTGTGATTGATGAGATGTCTTTTTTTGAAATGTGTTTTATTCTTCTTAAAAAATGTTTATTTTAAAATTTTGAGTATTTATGTTATGTATTGTATATTTTTCTCAATTTTTTAAGCTGCTTGTTGTTTAATTGTATTTTGTGTTGTAATGTGACCTGTTTTATACAAACACTTTTTGTTAAAAAAAACCAATATCGAAAAAATTGTAAATGCAAAATAAACTTTTTAAACCCATTGGCAAAATATAAAGTTCAAAAATAATACCGAAGGCACAATAACGGATTAGCCTGTTTGTACAAACATAAATCCGATGAAATTTTAAGGTAGAACTATAACCTAAGTTACAAGCACATAGCATAGTTTCAATTTCGTCTAACTTCTGTCTAAATACCGGTTTTAACCTATATGAGTCTTGGGTGTAATTGTTTTATGTAAGTTTTGTTTGTAGCAACTCAAATAAAAAAAATATAACATTCTTATAAGTAAAACAGGAGAAAATGGTGAATGCATTGAAATTAGCAAAATTTGTTTCTTGAGAATATTTTATGAAAGTGAAGGTTTTATAGAATGATTGTAGTAAACTAAAAAATTCTTCCGGAATTACTGCTACCGACAAAAGAGGAAATAAATAACAACAAGAAAAAGTTAATAAAGTCGTTAAAAAGACACATTCTGTCATTTACTGTATAAGAATTACATTAAACTATTTCTTATACGTACAAATAAATGGTATTTCACAACTGACCTTGTATCCAAACAAATATGCATGACAGGAAGACCAAATAAGTTGCAAAACCTTGTATGTTTTCTATTTATTTTAAATAGTTCAACAAATCAAACCTTAAATTTAAAAATTCAAGCTAGATACTTGTGATAAATGTGGTGTTTTAAGAATGAAGGCAAAAGTAGAGAAAATCGAAGTGACTAGAGATAAAATATTGCGAGAGCTGAAAGATTATGTTGAAAAAGGAAACATCTTAACAAACTAAATACAATGTCAAAGAAGCTGCAAAGATAGATGAGACGAAAAAAAAAACTATTTAGACCTTCAGCAGTGTCTACCGACCTTGCACCTAAAGACTTATGTTTTTTGTTTATTTTTTTTCTCTTATGGACTTTCTGTCTGACAATTCATGACTGTCTTACTGGATAACCATACATGTGACATGAATAAGTTGTAGGATGTGGAAATAATCAGGTCTCATCTTTGTTTATACCATTTTCTAAAAAACGAAGTTCTACAGGTTGTTAGGAAGTTTTATAGCTATAAGTGTGTTGGGCTAAATAAAAATATCAATATTGCAGCTATGTTCCTAGCATTACTTTCAGAACATCCTACCATTAAACAAGTGAATCATATATTTCTTGTTTCTGGGCACACATAGCTAGAATGAGATGCTGATTGTACACTGTCACACTTCTTATTATTGGTGAAGAGAAGAAAATTGACATTATACTTTTCTTCACACTAGTTTATCCATTGTGTCACAAGTTTTATCAGTAATTTACATACTATTTAAACCACAATAACTGATTATGACCCAGATTTCAAAAAATAAGACTCAGATTAAAAATTTGCTTTGTTTTTTTTTTTGTTACAGTAAAAACTATTGTGTTTATTTTTTTTAAATAGGCCTATTATTATCTTTAAATAATGTTTAATTTACAAAACTTATTACAACAGAAGATCTTACTGTGTATTATGTGTAGTATTTATAAATAATAGTATATTTTTTGTTGTATGACATCAATAAAAATAATGTTTATGAACATTTAATTTAACTTTATTTATGGATTTGACTTATAAGTACCCAAGTAGCACACATCGTTGGCCCAACGTTGGGGAATTGTCGGCACCGTTGGGGAATGGTGGGTTGGGGTGCCAACATATTGCCAACAGAGGCCCAACCGATAATTCCTTCTGTTGGGCCAACAATGAAATTTTCTGTTGGGCCAATGTTGGGAGTTAGTCTGAATAAAATTATCTTTATTAATTCCTTATTATATTAATATTACGTGTAATAAACATTATTTAAAAATCGGTTATATTGTTAGATTAAGTGATATAAAGTTATTAATACAGTTCATGATTTTATAACATTTAGCGTGTATCGGTGACATCGCGAATCCGCCATTATTCTATCCGCCATTACAAAAAATCCATTGTTCATCCTCATTTCCTCAAAGTTCTAGTTTTGCATTTGCAGCAAGCAGCCAAGCATCATTGTGACTTCAGTGACTTGTGTGTTCATTAAGTCTGTGTCATTTGGCATTTTCAAATGAAAATGATTTGTTTTCTTAAAAACTTTATCACCATTGTGTGTTCTAAGTCTGTGTCTTTGTGAAGTGGAAGTGATTGATTGTTTTCTTTGCAAGTAAGTACAGCACTTATATATTTTACTTTTAGATTAGTAAAAAAATACTAACAGGGGTTAGTTCTTGTCTTGTTTTAAAATAAATAATTGTTCACAATTAATTATAACATGTGATTTATGTTTTATTTTTTAAAGTGGTAGGTTACTTGTTGTACACTACCTACCGGTAAATTAACTTTTAGGTTAAACTAAGTGATTTTTAATACTTGGTAGACTAGCTTAAAGGCCTATAAGGTAAAATATTAATTATAAAAAGATTTTACAAGCTGGACTAGGTAGTATGCATAAGAATAATTACATAATTTACAGTTTGCTATTTGCCAAAGTAGGCTAATTAATGTTTATAGGCCTACTTGGGGGAATAATAATGCATCGTTTCTATTGTTTATAAGATAAACAAGTTATTGAGATTAAAATTAATAAAACAAATAGCCTCTACACTCAAAAAAATACGGGCGAAGTTTACTATTCGACCCTAGGCTAACCTATGGCAACAGAAATGCATGAATAATAAAAAAAACTTAAAAGGTTCTAACCTATAGTAGGCCTATTTAGTCACAGTATGTTTACCTGTATTCAACATTTAACAGTAGGCTAGAATGTAAAACAACGTCGTTGTCTGCAAAAATATTAGGCTAGGGTCGAATAGTAAACTTACGCCAAAACCTGTTAGATACTTCGACAACTGCAAGCCTAATAGGTATCTTGTTAATTACATAATTAATTGGTTCTTGGTTAGGTTATGTCTAGACTTTACCCAAAATTTAATACAGAAATTTAATTTACTACTACAAATACACAAACCTGAACTTTTTTCTTAATAAATATAGTATTTATACACTACACTGATGCCGGGAAACCATAGGCCTTACCTATTAATACTGTAATAATTGTATTAACTCTTATAGTGTTTTCATTTAAATGTCATAGAGCATGATTCTATACTTGTGTTTTTTGACAATCATAATTACCATCATTTAGGCTTAGGCCTAGAATTAAAACAAAACAAGATTTAGAGCTGAATCTTCAAAAAGTTGTTTCAGCTATATTTTAGTTTCTATTTGGAATTATAGTTATTTTTAGGTTAAGGTTTTAAAATGGTACCTATAAGCTTATATTTTCCATTTGAGTTTTACGGTATGGTTTAAATTTATTGAAACAGTTTAGGCCTAACCTACTTTACAGTTTAGGTACTAATTTTAATTTTGAAGAGGGTTATAATGTAATGTATGTTTATACATTAATTTTTGTAGGTACAGTAATGTCGGCTAACATTCTCATAAGTTACTATGAATTTAAAAACTGAAATGTCCGTAAAACGACGGAGGCAAAGTTTTTGCTTGATTTAAATTCGTCAAGTCTAAAAACAAGACATTGTTATTATAAATTATCAAAAATTGTTCTAAATTTAAAGTGTGTTGCTATTTTGTATTTTAGAATAAATATTGAAATTATTTATGAATCATAGGTGAAATATGTATATATCCCCTAAAGTATGTAGAAAAATATTAAAATTTACAAATAATTTAAAAGAAAATTGGGTGTAAGCTTAGAGATAGTTTAAAAAATATTGTTTATTTATTTAAAATATATAGCTCAACTGATTGAAGATGCGTATTGTTGGTAGAATAAATAATCTGATATTAATGGTGAATAGTTTACAAAGACTGGGTTAGCTTCAAATTTTATGATAGTTTAGTTAGACAATAATATTTGAGTTAACTCTCTTTTAATATGCTGTCTAACTAACATATCTTAAAATTTGAAGTTGACTCAGTGTTTGTATCTTATTACCATATTAATTACTTACACCTCTAAACTTCCATGGAGTAAATATAAATAAAAATAATGCTGGATCTTTAGTGTAACTTAACTCTCGTTATATCATAAACTTAAGCAATTGAACGTACACATTTAAATTAACTACAGTTTGATTAATCCTTCCATATCTTTATTAAAAAGAATGTATAGCTAATAATACACCTTTATCCATCTTTATAATATATCTAAGGGCTAAGGGTCTCCCTCCCTAGTATATTGATATGTATCTTGTTTCCTCTGTGTTTAAAAAAATCTGTTATTTTTTCTGTTTCAGGAGAGATACGATGTGTAGATCAGTGAAAATGTGACAAGTTGAGTTGTGTAGTGATAATTAGTGTTGTGAAGTGAAAAATGTAAATAAAATCATATAATAAAGTTCTGCCAGACAATGGCACAACTTTTAGTAATAGTGCGCTTTTTTCAGTTAAATAGCCTATACAAATTAAGAAGTGAAATAATGAGTAAAGAACTACCAAAATATTGCAATGTTGTAACTATGTTTTGTAAACTTTCGTTACTTTAGTAAATTAAAGTTGTTCTAATGAAAAATAACTGTTTATAGGCCTAAGTAAATTTTCTTTATTCCCTATCACATACCAGCACCTCCCGGACCTTCTATATTACTAATCTTTCCTTCTCTTTTTCACATATTACAACCTTGTATCGTTTCTACCTTCTTTATATATTACCAACTGAAGGAACCTATCTTTCCTACGGGGAAGATTGTCAGGTATAGCTTATGTTTTAAAAGAGATGATTCGATTGTTGGGCTTTGGTTGGGACAATAATAATTGTTTATTTCTGATTGCCTTACTAAACTGGTTAGTTTTACTATAAATTTACTTTTTTGTGTACTTACAGCTCTCAGTCCTTTATTTTTATTTTTTATTCCCTGGTGACGTACGTTTCGCCTTTTCTATTCAGGCATTATCAAACGTACACTTCACTAGTACACTGTACTTTACATTTGTTAATGCGTGTCAAGTTTTTAAAATGAAACACTTATACAAAACATTTACAAACAACATGTTACACATAACACAACACTCAATAGAGACATTTAAATTTTATTCACAATTACGCGAGCCGAACATACGCCAAACGTAGTAGCTTGCAAAAAACGATCGCGGCCACACGTACGTTCGGCTCGCGTAATTGTGAATAAAATTTAAATGTCCCTATTGAGTGTTGTGTTGTGTTATGTGTTACATGTTGTTTGTGAATGTTTTGTATAAGTGTTTCATTTTAAAAACTTGACGCGCATTAACAAATGTAAAGTACTAGTGAAGTGTAGGTTTGATAATGCCTGAATAGGAAAGGTGAAACGTACGTCACCAGGGAAAAAAAGAAAAATAAAGGATTGAGAGCTGTAAGTACACAAAAAAGTAAATTTATAGCAATAATTGTTTGTGTTGGCTTAATGTAAGTAAACAGTGTGTTGGGCCAACATTGGAACTACTTCGTTGGGCCAACGTTGGCAATGAGTGGGTGGGCCAACGTTGGACTACTTCGTTGGGCCAACGTTGGCAATGAGTTGGTTGGCCAACCGTTGTAAAGTGTGCCAAATCTTACAGTTGGCCAACCGTGGACATCAACGTTGGGCCAACGTAATGCCAACAACTTTTGCTACTTGGGTAAAACTGTATAAGTGCACTTATGTATGTACAATGGTCTATTGTCTTCATGGCACAAAGCCATTTAAATTATGAGTGAAACAACACATGTTGACTTATGTACTTTTACCTTCAAAAATATTAATTATAAATAAACACATGTTATGGGTAAAACTACATAAGTAAACATAATATGCACTTTTACCTGTTGCATTCCGAATGAGCAAAAGTACACAACTCAATTTTCTTTTTAAATAAAGGATGAGCTTAATTTTATTCACCTCTTCATATAAAGTAAGTTTTTTTATTAATAATTATGTATCAAGTAAGTTTAAATATCAATTCTCCGATTTTGGGGAACATTTTGAATCTTTAAACTGCTCTCCTGAAAAGTTGTGTTTTTGGACTTATGTATTTTTACCCAACAGCCACAGATATATAAAAGCCAAAACCCACTGACTCACTCATCACGATTTCTCAAAAACTACCAAACAGATTATTTGAATGAAATTTGGTATGTAGCTTCCTCTAGGGCCATAGGTGCTCACTAAGAAACGGTTTGAAAAAAATCGAAATTTTAGGGGGGGTTTGGGGGGATCAAAGTTATTAAAAAACGACTTCTTCAAAACTACCGAATGGATTGGAATGAAATTTGGTATGTAGCTTCCTCTAGGGCCATAGGTGCTAAGAGGAATAATATTTACTATAATAATAAATACGGTATAATAATAATAAACTCACCTATACAAGTGAACCTATACTTATAACTAAGTGAATGAACCACAAGTATTTGTTTTACTTGTATTTTAAATAAGTATTCTTTTTACTTACTATTAACATTTATTTTAAACTACAAAAATAAACTTATCCTCGTAATTACTTCTTTTTGTGTCGGTAAAGAACGTAATTACTTGTACTTGTAAGTAATTTTGTAAGAACTTGTAAGAAATATTTTTTGAATTGCTAAAATAAAATAAAATTCTATTGAACAAATCCCGATTACTAGGAATTGGTTACACACCAATTTGTATACATGTTTTGTTTTGGTAGCATAATTATTTTGATTGTTTTTGTAAACATTATTAATTTGTGAATAACCTAAAATAATTTGTAAATAACAAGCAAAAGATAAATATATTAGAATTAATAAAATAGCATTCTAAAATGTATCTCTCTATGATAGCCTACATATAAATTGTATGGAGTTTATTTAATTGGGTGGCAGTATTTTTATTGAATATGTAGGCCTATATTTAACATTCCTTGCATCAACTGTAAATAAAATATATTAGTATATTTGTTTGTTTTTTTTTAACACGCTTTGTGTGGGAAGTTCATGGGGTTTAATAATCTTCAAGTCACCAGGTGGGCATACTGAACAAAAAGTTATTTTCTACAATTTTAAAGCAAAAGATAGCCACAGAAACTACTTTTAAATCAAAATATTAAGACAAAAGAAAATTATAATAACATTTTATATGAGTAAGTGGTATTATATTATTTACTATTACAATAGAAACAAAAAATATCTAGGCCTACCTGTGAAATGATATATCAGTTCTTCCTTCTAGTTTTGCTTTTGCATAATAATATTTGCAAGTTGCAACCGCACAAATGGAACCACCTTTAGGTTTATTAATTGATTTTCTATCCATTGTAGGCCTAAATAATATATTTCTTCTACCTACACTTCTAAAACACTTTATATACACTAATTTAACGCGTATAAACGTAAACGACAGAGCTTTGATAGCTTTGATCACTGTCTAGGTATACTAACAACTACGTCACAGCCCCCACTCCACTTTTTTTGATATTTCCCGAATGAGGTAACCTTTCCTTTCTAGAGACCTTGCTATGATAGGGCCTATATGTCTCTCAAGCCTTGTTCCCATGACCTGTGACTTAACGAGCCTACTCACAGACTTGTGATCTGTTGTTGCCTGTCGTGGTCTGTCGAATTCCGACTTAAGTCGTTCCCATTTCGTGGAGAGGCTCGTGGCTAGACGAATCTCGAGCGTCCACAAGCCACCTAGGTACGAAAAATCAGTAGTGTGGCAAATGAATTATAATGTATAGTTTTTATGTGAAAATAGACTAAAAATTGTTAATTTCGTAGACTTATTTTAAATTTTGCTATGGATTTCCACTATTTCTCCACAAATAAATTACATTTTATTTTAGCTTCAACTCCAGTTTCCTGTAAGTCACCATCAAAATTTCTTTCTTTTTTTCAGTTCATTTAAAGAACATTCGACGCTTAAGCTACCTTGGATTCTCCTCCATGCATCGTATATATTATTGCGCTGTAAAATTTTCCAACCGATAGGGTTACCTTGTTGAGTGGCTATGATACTCGCTTTCGATCAAACCCAGTTAGATAACTTTTCAACTGCAGCTCGACACTCACCATTTTCTCTACTTTCACCAAACATATGGCACGGGTTAAAACGACAAAATTTTGAATTTTTGATATATATACGTTTGACATATTAACGGCAACTAGAATACAAAATTTCAAGAAAATCCGACGGCAAAAAAAAAGTTGTTAATTTTTGCTGTATATGCCTACTTTTGGAATATTGCATTTTGTTCAAGGGTTTAATTATTGTTTAAACCACATAAAGGATTAAAACTTTCTGTTCTGGGAGTGTTTACCATTGTTATTTTCACAGGAAGTATTTAGTTTTCAAATACTCCTATCCCGGGTTACACCTGAATTTCTGGGCATAATTCAAAATCACTTAGGCCTATGGTTCAAGTTGAAGATATAGGCCTACATTGTGATTTGCCACAAACTGATGCCGTAAACTGACTGAATGTCTTCTATCTCAGGATCCTATGTAAAGCGATAACATGATCATGTCGACTGATCAGAGTGGGGACAATTTAGCGGGATATATATATACAGACTGTCCCAAAAGTCCCGGACCGGTTTAATAACTCCTAAACGAAACTAGCTACAGTAATAATATTTCAGACATGACTCCTGGCTACAAAAAACTATTTTTTGAGTTGTTAGTCACTATTGCCCCTGCCCCCAAAAAC
>JAGFPH010021850.1:0-13036 GCA_018207615.1 Philaenus spumarius | reverse complement strand
ACAAATTTGAAGTTTACGGCCATTTTGTGAGCTTACCGTTAGAGATAGGGGAAAACACCAAGAATACAATTTTGTTGAAAATCAAATTTGCTACCCAAAAAATGTTGTTAGTTTTTAAATTCGACTTACGGTTAAGCCACAAACTGGCTTTGGAAAAAAGCTTACACTGAGAGAAACGGTCCGGCCGCCATTTTTATTTTATTTAATTGGTTAAAAATGAAAAATGGAAAACCCCGTATATATACATGGCTCGGCCTAGGAATAAGGAACATTGATGCAAAAAATCATCAAAATCGGTCAAGGCGTTTGGCCGTAATTGTGAGACAAACAGACACACAGACGAAATGCCGAACGGTCGAGTTAAAACGGAGACCTCGCTTCGCTCGGTCAATTAAACGAAAATGTAGAACTTGCACTTCAAATCGATATAAAAATTATTATACGAATACTGCATATAGTTTTGTAATAGATACATCAATTGCAAAATGTGCTTTCTCATTTTTTGAAAACCGTCCAATTGCAAGGGTTTACAGTCTACAGACAAATTCATATCTAAGAAACTATAAGAGTGACGAATGATTATAAGATAGTGGTAGAAAGTTAAAATCTTGACAAATCCTGTGGTGTCCTTATCTTCTTATCAAAAGAAGTCTGTCTAACGATTATGTGCCTTTAAAAAGTGACAAGTTTGAGTCATTTCCTTACGCTTTCTAGCGCGGCATCAATATTGATTTAGGCAACTACAATTTTACAATGATGATTACATATGTAAATATACTTTTTAGAAGAAATTTGTAAATACAAAAATTGAAGTTTAAACCATTTTCTTTCCAATGGTTTTTGTTTTATTGAGATTTGATAGTATTTAGTGGGTGAAATATTTGATACAAGTTGTGTTGTCTGACACTACTCAATTTAGCAGTCTGCCACTTAGACGGTTTAACAAAAATATAATAACCTAAAGGGTGGGCTGCAGCCCCCACAGAAACCCCCCTGGATCCGCCAGTGACACTTATTAATTATGAAAACCATTTAGGATCGCCCATTTCAAATGTGATCAACAAAATAAATTAGTTTTTATATTTAACTTTTTTAAACCTTTGAAATTATGTAACACTTAAAATGTGTTTAAATATCATAACACATATAAATATCATTATATACAAATTTTGAAATAGGATATATAATTTTTCAGAAGTGCCTAGTTTGTTGTACTTTAAAAATAAGTAAATTATTATATTATCCTCTTTAAGTTTTCGGATTTTTGTTTCTTTTTTATTAAAGCCTAATTCAGGTCTACAAACCACTTCATCATTCAAATATTTGTTAAACATTTCCTAGTTAAAAAAAAAACGTATTTTCCCACAAAAACTAATTTTAAAAAGCGTTATTAATTTTGTTTAAACACAATTTAAGTTTGGACACTATACAATAGTAACCATATTAATTTTCTAAGAATATTGTTTAAATAATCATTTACAAATTTAAATAAGAAGAATAAAATACTTTGGCGGATACGCATGGAGTAGAACATTCCGAAAATCCTCTGTGTTAAGAAATATACTCAGTTTTTAATTATTTTTTAACCATATTTTTACTTTAACGGTTAACGCCTTGATGTTAATTTAAATTCAGTACCATGTTCATAAGTTCATACCCCCACTACTAACACTAACACTAGTTTAGTCTGAGCGCAACAAACATTTGATAACAGACAAAACAAAATTTACGAAGACGTGATCGACTATATCCAAACGAAAGGAAGTTTGTCCGCACTAGATATTTAATTAGTCTCTACAATTTTATTATTTCGTTTCGAAGTGAAGTCGCTAAGGGATCCTGTGCAGTTACGCAGTAATTTAAGTAGGAAAATACAAGACTTTGTCGGATACGCATAGAGAAGAACATTCTAAAAATCGGCTTCCGTTTAAAATTTTAACTTTGTTAGATTCAAACTTAAAAAAATACAAAAACAGACGAATTAAAAACTAGTGTTGGAGGTCATGCACATCAATATAGATATGGACTTAAAATGTTTACAACTACTTAGTTTGTGCATTTTTACTTATTATTTTTTACTAATATTCAATGTAATATTTTTAATAACAAGACTATAACTCGACTGAATGATACAAACTCGACTATGTTAGATTTTAAAATTAGTACAGTATTAATCACCAAAACTAGTTAGCTGTTTGTATCTCATTACGTTTTGCCATTACCATATTAAGTACTGTGATACAGAGGTCGAGTTTGGTATAATTTTTCATAACTTTTTTAGAAGATTCCAAATATGTACAGTATTTTAAAATGTCAAATTACTGTTTACTAAAAAATAACTCGTAGAAACTCAGACACAGCTGCAGCCCTGACGGAGGCGGCCAGGGTTTATAAGGGTAGACTCAGGTAGTCCCGAGTCCACAGGCCAACCTGAAGTATACAGACTATAAAACGTAACAACGTTAGTGAAATATGCTGAAGCTTCTTTCTTCATTCTTATATACGGTACCAAATTTTACTGACCTGTTATGGAACTAGACCTAACGGTGACCTTTATTAGTTTTACAAGGGCAATAAAACCTAAAAATAATTAAAAGAATTCGCCGAAATTTACTAAAGACGATGCTGTGGAAATGTTTCATCTATTAAATAACATTTAAACATGTTCTATAATTTTACTTGAGACTCTTACTTTTCTATGACACTTATTTATAGCTTCCCTCTTTCATAAAAAGCAAAAGGTTTATTTGAACTCGGATTTGAATACGTTTGTTGTATGAGTATGTATTAAACATATTTTAAAAACTTTTTGATTTCATCAAAATAGTTGTTCTTGAAAGGTGTATAACAATGGATTGTCTGTAATAACAATTTGAAAAAATGTTGTCTTAAACATTACTTATTTTGCCCCTAAACAATCGATACAATTAGTGCCCATGAATGATAATATGTAGATTATGAATAATATGAATTAATAATAATAATTAATATGAATGATAATAATAATTCCCTACTATAAATATTCTCCAAACTCAACTATGTTAATTACTAGATTAGAAAAATATCTTTTCAAAAGCCTATTATAATTTACTGGTTTTATTAAAGCTATTCTTCTTATACGTTATTTTAAAAGTCTCAGCAAATATTTATAAATGTAACACCCAATTTTACACACATAAATTAACTCATTTTTTTAAATTCGTTTCAATTTATGTTTTTTAAAGTGTAAAAACTATGAAAAGACATTATTTATACTTATATCTAAAACAAAATCAATCAATATAAAAATAAAAATAAAAATTATACAAGATATTATTCAGCCTTATTTTCTTAAAAATTGTATGCTGGCTGGAAAGTTCTCCTTAGAACTTAATTAAGTGCAGCTCAGTGGTTAAAAGAAGGCATAAAGAAAATATGCATTAATTCAGTAAGCTCCGCTCTGTGTACTTGTAGTCAAGTTAAAAAAAAGATTTTAAATAACATTGAATTTTATTTTTTTATTGAATTCGAATTTTTTCCTTCATTAAAATGTCAGTTGGGGCTTCCTATCAAACACACTAACAGTTCCCTAGAGTGGGGCGGCAACGGAAAAGACCGCCATCATGGATTACTTACTTAAACTTGTTATTAATTGAATATGTACAATATTTGTTTTAGGAATATAAATAAAATTATATTTTTAGCATAATTAGACATGCTCTGTACATATCTATTAAAGTCCCTTCAAAATCTGCATTTTTTGTCGGTGACTGCACTTTAAATTATTTGTAAAGCTCATAATCTACTCCAAATGAAATAATCAGAGCAACCAAACACAATTTAAAGTAGATATATGTTTAACATATTTTTATGGTAAACACAATACATCTGGCTAAGGATTGACTAAGTTAAGTTATTTATAAACTCATTACACAAATTGAGGCTACGTGATTTCACATCGTCAATGGGACTGGAGGGGGGGGGTTCTAGGTATTGTAACTAGTAAAATATATTTTTTTTTAACTATTTAAGATTGTTGACCATACATTTCAAATATTTTTTGATATAACCAAAATTTTATTACAAAAAGTGTATATAATTTAACAAATTGTCGTTTATATTTATAAAAAATTCTATATTTTTACTGTTGGAAACTTGAAGCAAAGTGCCCGAATGAATTTTGTTAAAAAGCAATATATCGTAAGCAAAGTTTGGTAAAATTGTCAGTTCTGAGTATAACAAAAATACAAAAACCAAATACGAAAACTGTTTACGGCCGCCAACTTAAAACAAAACCAAGAAAATATTAACTTTTAAAAGACCTTTATAATTATGTAACACCGTACTACAGTAAATATTTCTTCCACAACCACAACCTCGTCCAAAATATACTTTTTGGGCCATTGGAATTAGAAAACAAATACTTCTCTTAGATTCATTTTTGGTGCAAAATATTGAAGTTTCAATAGAAACCAAACTAAACTGATTCTGGTTTTATAATTAGCCTAGTTTCTAATAATGGATTGACAATATTTTAAAACAAAAGTTGTTTAGACATTTGCCATGTTAGTTCTGGGTTCTTCTTTATTTTATTTTTTTTAACCCACTGTATTCCAAGAAATAATGAGGAACACAGAACTAGAATACTAAAACTGATGTATCTAGAAAACTAAATATATTAGAATGAGAGAAACCACTGTGACCAGGCACCGACTCACAAACAATGACCTTATTTTATTTTTTATAGTAATGCGATACATAATGTGGTGCAATGTATCATTATATAACAATTTTAAAATAACATTTTTACTGAAGTAAGTAAGGCCTACCCAGTTTGTTATACTTTTAAAATTAGTAAATTAATTTTTTATCATCTTTAAGTTGATTTATTATTGTTTCTTCTTTACTCTTTACTAAAGCCTAATTCAGGTCTACAAACCACTTCATAATTTGTTAAACATTTCCCATTTCAAAACAAAAACAATTGATCTAGTGCCCATGAGTCATAATATATGTCGTTTGTTATTCGCCTAATATAAATATTCAGCAAACTCAACTATGTTAGTTACAAAAAATATCTTTCCTAAGCCTATTTATAGTTACAGGTTTTCTTAATACTATTCGTTGTTATTTTAAGTCTCTGTGAGTATTTATAAAAACACGATATTTTAAAATGTAATTTATAACAAATTTACTGCATTCAATAAATTTGTTTAAATGTATGTTTTTTAAGTGCAAAAATTACAAGAAGACTTATCTATAGGCCTACTTATATCTAAAACTAAATCGAAAAATATCAAAATTAAGCATTGATATAAGATATTATTCAAATCAGCTTTATTTACTAAAAATTATATGATGGCTGAAATGTTGAAAACAGCGATTCTCATTATAACTAAATTAGGTCAGAGATTAAAATTATAGAAAATATGCACTAGCCCCGCTCTGTCTCTTTGTTGTCGTCAAAGAAGAAATAACAACAACATTGAATTCTAACAAATTTTCTTCACTATAATGCCAATTGAGGCTTCCTATAAGCACACTAAAAGTCCCCACTCCCGGAACTTGCCGCCATCTTGTATTTTAAGTCCCTTTAAACTTGTTATTATAAGTGAATATATAAACTATTTGTTTTAGTAGTATCAATCGGATCTTTAAGTGAATTCGATATACTCTGAAGACATATTTAACTGCTCTTTAAAATTATTTATAAAACTCATAATCAATTTCAACTGAAATAATCAGCATATAGCATTTAAATTATAGAGAAAAGTTATTAACAATCCTCTGTTTAGAAATTATTGAAACAGGAAAAGTTGTAATCCTACTATTTATCACAAGCAACTCAACTTCAAGCACATAATTCAAAACAAAATAAAAGTTGATGAGTTTATTTAGCATGAAGTGTTTATTTGATAGTAAATATTATACAAATTATGGCTACGTGTTTTCACAACAACCATATTGCTAAATCCACTGCAGTCAACTAGATTTAATTTAATCTTCGTTAAATAGATTGTAATTGAAGTAATCTGCAGTTTGGAATGTAATCGTCAAAGTCCAAGTTTTGTGAGGTTAGGGATGTACAAAGGTATAAGTCAAGAATACTGTACTTATTTTTGGTTAGAATACCAGCGTTTAGGTTATTACTTTTAATAGTCTTGGAAGAAAATGGTGGCTATTTTGAACCTTAGTAATAATACGTTTATAAAAAAGTTGTTTTGTTTAGATTACCGGAGCAGTCCGTAAAAAGAGCAAACGAATCAGTTTAGACACACACGGAAACCCCACAATTTCTTACCTAAAGAAACTAAGGAAAGTGTTTTTTCTTTCTTAATTTAACTTTGGAAAATTGACCAAATTGGTTATTGAATGAAATCATATACTATAATCAATGTTTGTTAAAATTGTGACTTTTGAGTAAAATGGTTAATTAGTAGTAAATAAAAATACTCAAACCGTTTATTGTCACCAACTTGAAACGGGAACAAAAATATATAATTAAATTTTTAAACGATATTAGTAAACGAGCTATAAAATGATGATACCTATGTTTGAATTAAAAATGTCTTCAAAGTTGCATCCACTACCAAAATATGCCTTTTAGAGCTCTGAAATATGAAATAATATTTTATGTTTAGATTTATTGTTTAGTTATTTATTGTTTAGATATAGCCAATACTAAGGATAATTTCCATTATACACATTGTCTGAACATTAATATTTTTTATTAAATCCAAATTATCTTAACATAAAAGTTGTATTAGTTGTAAAGTTGTATAAGAGTTGCGTAAAATTTTAACTAGCTTTTAAACTAGTACTGTTGATAAAAAACAAATTACGAAACTAAACCACTATTTTTATCAATTCCTTACCAATGGATAGTTATTATTAATGCATTTTGTGTAGCACTAGACTTATACGGTCTGTTATTATTCAAGTTTATTTTCTCTTCTGATGTGGAGTCATTATTGAACATTCTTTATAATAAAACAAAAATATATAAATTTAAAAAAGTTCACCAGAAATTTGTAGGTAGTTTATACATTTCGATTGAAATTTGCATTTTAGTTCAAAGGCCATGCAATGCACTAAACTGTAGACAAACAAGTAAACGTACCTTAATTTTTGTTCGTATAAGCTTTTGAAAATCATTTTAATATACTAGGGGAAACTTTAGTGTACTTCGCACGACAACAAACCTACAACTTACAAAAAAATATTGTATAGATTCCTAGTAATCACAAATATAACCAATAAATTAAAAATATACATAATTAATTGATTCAAAGTATTAAATCAGATGTTAATTGAAATATAGTAAGAAGATGATTACTGTACCAGCACTGAAATGATGTTCAATGCATGAGCTTATTCATGCATTTCAAGTAGTCAGATAGCTTTTTTAAACTATTTTATTCTTAAAATGTCTTTAAATTATTTGTATATTTTAGAATATACAAACATTCATTATATATGAAAATCATTAAGGATCACCCACTTCAATGTGATCAACAAAATAAATTTGTTGTTATTTTAAACTTTTTAAAACCTTTGAAATTAAGTAACACTTAACCTACGTTTACAGAATACATTTCTTTGAAAATAACCCCATCACCAAACTATGCCTTTTTACTAGGCACTGGGATGTAATTTAAAAAATATTTCTCTTTGATTTTTACTTTCTCCCCCCTATACGTAGCATATGGAGAAAGTATTGTTTACGTCCAAACTTTCGAATTTGAATTTTTAGTGGAATTATCTGTTTTGGTGCTCCCTGAACCCAAAAATATTTTTAGTGAAATAATTTGTTTTGGTGCTCTCTGAACCCAAATTACTACCATTGGGCCATTGGACCATTACTGAGTACTAACATTGGACGTGTCAGGTCGTTTCAAATGTGATATGGCCATAAATTCAATAACAAAAACATAACTACAAAATAAATTATAAAATAAATAAATAATTGTATTATAAGAACAAAATATGGCGGACAAAACTATTAGGTCTACGTTCTGTTGAACAATACACTTGTAAGAAGTTAAACCTATTTTGCAGTAGGTTTTGGAAGAAAAATTGAACTATGAACACTTTTTCTCAAATCAATGCATCTAATATGTTTTACTTTAAAATAGAAAGATTCAAACTATTTTCTTTGGACTTAGGATCACATTCGTGGAGCCAAGTCTTGCAAATTATTTTCAAACCAACTACATAAAAATGAAATTGTCTTCAAAGGTTCTTACATTTCCATTGCAAGTATATTTTAAACATAACATAAGAACCTAATGTAAAATTATCAAACCATATTGTAGAAATGTTAACAACGCCGGTTTGTCAGATGAGTAATACTCTATGTCTGAAGAAAAGAATTTAACAATAGAAATATTTCTGACAATTATTACCCTTGTGGCAGCCCCTCGACCCTAACGTAGAGTACGTTCACTCTAACAACATTGTTTCGATATTCTACAAAATAATTTGGATTTTTTAAAGTTGAAATCATGAAGGTATAATTGAGGACATACGTAAACGTTTACATTTTAATTTTTACTGTAAAAACGATTTAGTTGGAATTGGGTTTAGTATTTTAAGTAAATCAATAAAGTACATTTGTTAAAACATTATTTGACGAAAATTATGGTGCTATTATGTGCTAAAATATTTTTGTGTTTGTTCAATTCTAGAGACTCCTAGAAGCAATTTTACGTTTTAGTTAATTCAAGTTTCATCTTATTGTAAATTGAGCATCTGTCAGTTGCAAGATATCTGTAATATAACAAATCTTTTAATTTCAAAGATATAAACAAAATTATTTAAGAACGAAAAGAAAACCAGAAATTTATTTCGGCACATTTAGTTATTTGAATTAAACTGTCCATGCAGTAATTCTACTTAATAACTTTTTGAAATAGTTCACACATTTTAAAATTGCTTTTGTTATCACATTATTATGTAAGCTTGAATTACATTTTATCTACCTTATTTTGTATGTGGATGAAACTATGTTACAAAGTTAGGAAACATTTTTATAATTTTGTAACCTGGTTGTCAACCTGCTTCATCGTATTGTTTTATCTGAGACATGGATCGAACAGCATGAGGTTAGTCTTTATCGATTGCAGAATTTTGTTTCAGATTCAAAAAGAAATCACGACTATAGAGCCGATGGTATTTTGGAATACGTTAAAAATTGTATACATAATGAAACATATTGCGTAAATTTTGTTACTGCAGACGTACTGCAGCTGCGGTTTTAATGTGGCAGAAGAAAAAATTGATTCATTTTCACTAAACAGATTGTATCTTGTGTGGCGGTTCGGATATATTTATGGAAGAATTACATTTTTTTATTCAGCTGTATAGTAAATGCGACCAAATTTTAATAGGAGATGTTCTTCTAGATTTATTAAACAACAATAAACAAAGAAATAATTACACCACACTTTTGCCAAATTACGGCTTTGAAATATTATTAAAAGAACCGAGAAACGTAGTAAATAATTTAGCAACGTGTATTGATCATGCGTGAGTTAGAATAAACGATATGTTTAAAGTAAATATTAAATCCGAGATTCTAGATATGACATTATAGATCACTACGCAATAATTTTAGTCCTATTGTTATTACAAGTTTATACATTGCAACCTCAAGTTAGGCCTGTTCAAGCTATTGCCTATAAACTAAACAAACACAATGTTTTGACTGATTTTTCAAATGTATACAATGGTACAAATATAAATTCTGCTTTTGAAACATTTTTTGAAATATTGCAAAACAATATAGATTTATGCGTATGTTACAAATTCCTGACGTCTATAAAACAAATTTTATTAAACCCTGGATTACGAACTACATATGCTTTTAAATTAATAAAAGCAATCAGCTACATAGACGATTAGAAACATAAAATGACCCAAAAATAAATGAAAGTTTTAGAAAATGTAAAAGTTGAGATACAGGTTGACATAAAGGAGGCTAAATTATATTATAGTACTATACATTATTATATGTTTAAACACAATGTTTAAACATTGCAAAGGAAATTCAAGGTTGCTAAATGAGGTCAAGGGTCAAAGACGCGAGTCTTAAAAATATAGGCTATACGTTTTCTAAAGGAAAATGGAACTGATACTACTGCAAATGAGTTTTATTCTCATTTTTTTAATTCTGTAAATGTTTTGGAACACCATTTCTAACAAATTGTTCTACATTTTCAATGTACAATGGTCATTTTGGACCACGAAACGAAAATGTTTATATTTTTAACAAAAGTAACACCGGACGAAATTGAGAAGAAGACCCGTGAGCTAAAGTTAGACAAATCTCCAGTAAATCACTTACTCAGAATTTGATGGTGTAAGTGCTTTTTTGCTTAAGGCTATCAACATTCACATAACGGATGTAGTATAATTTTTAATAAACCTAACTTTTGTGACGGGCATGTTTCCTGATAGACTTAAAGAGGCCCTAGTTGTACCAATTTTCAAAAAAAGTGACAGGGAAATCTATTTCCAAACCTATTTTTCTGATATCTTTGTTAAAAAAGGTTTTTGACAAAGTGCTAAAGTTCATAATAATAATTTTTTTTAAAGAAATTTTTTAGCAATAATCAGTTTGGGTTTAGAGATTGTTTTGGTACTGAAGATGCACTCTTAAAATTTAGTTCCTCTATTTATGATGGTTTAAATATAGTAATGTGTAACTGGGATCTTCTGGATATAAACAAAACACGCAATATCCTATAGATGTTTTACATACGGAGTGGAAATACAACATTAGTACATAACCCAGATAGAATGAAACTTCGGAGTTGTGCGCCACATCCTGTATTAAATACAAATAAGATTTTTTTGCGAAATTTTATTAATTCGTCGGTCAGCCCAAAACTTTTAAACAATATACCTGAATATATATAAAAAAATATAAATTCTAAAACGTTTTTGATGTATTTGAGGCACTGGTTACACATTTTAGACGATACAGCGAGCACTTAAAATATTACAACTTAATGGTCTGCTTTAGTGGTGGTCATCTTGGGGTAAGAGCAATGTTAATTTTAAAACCATTTATTTTGTTAATTTTTTATAATACATTTTTTGCAAAGTCTCGTTTTAACCACAGTCACAATAAGCATCCGTTTTGCGTTTCACATTTAAAAAAAAAAAATCCCTTTTATTTTTCACTTCATTGACATTTTTTTAAGTACCAAGTTTTTTTTTCTTTGCACAGTAAAAATTTATAATTAAAAGTGAATTGCAAGCCGGATCAGCAATTTTATAAAGAATATTCAGTTTTTTTTTCAGCACTCAATTACAAAAGATGGATTTATAAAATGTATAGTTTTCTAGATTTAACATTGAACATTTTCAACTGCCTCTTTTTTAAACATATTCTTGCATAAAAACAAATGTTTAAAGTCAAGTGTACCTTACTTTTTTTTGGTAGCCTAAATGGATTGTTGTTAAATTTTACAGGACAACAATTTTACTGGTAGACAATTTTTACAGGATAAATTGATAAATTGATTGAAACTCGAAAATACAACAACTCTAATAATAATAATAAAATAATATTAAAGTGATAAACTTTAAAGACTTAGTTAGTCTATATATACCAATTATCCTTAAGGAATCTTACAAACCTTGAACGCTTTTTTTGTATTGAAATTTAATTATAAATAGGTACCACAAATAACAATTTGTCCCAATTTGAAACATTTAGAAAGTTTTAGAAAATGTCAATTTAGTTGATAAAGTACCTCTGTATTATCCAAAACATTATAAGAAAAGTTTTTACAGCTGAAGTAAATGCTGTCAATTGCTTTTACAGAAATGTTTTCCGACTTCAAACACTAAAATTAAATTGAAAAAAATAAAATGACTAAAGTATTAAGTTCTTAAAACGACAAGTCTGGCTCATGTCTGATTAAATTTTTATAAGTTCCGAAGTTCGGAAGATATTGTGAAAACTGTGTAAATGGATTTATTCTTTTCAAAAAATATATATAATTCGTATTAATCAAGTAATTATTTTTATTTTTAACATTGGGTAAAATTAAGTGCCAGATTCTTGTTCAGCATCCCAAAAAACAATAGGAAAATGAGTTTTACGGAAATCGGTAAAGAATTGAAGAACTTACTATAATTAGCATATCGTCTATTGTGTAGAAGTAAAATATTAAATCAATAAACCATTTAATATACCATGCAGTGAACAATAAACAACCCTCCCTCAACTATGAATACATAGCAGGTAGAAGGGTAAGTAGGCAAGACCGGGCCGGGCCGATGGCAGGGTGCAGTTAGGAAAGCGAGCGAGTGAGACTGGCCGGTTTAAAACTTAAAACTATCTAAATAACGGTATTTTGTGTATATAACTTGTATAAAACAGATCAACTATTGATGGTCTCAGTTACGACGCTAAGTTGGGTGTATAAGAAATTGTATAAGTTTTTTGTAATTGGGTCCCTTATTTGTTGGTTTTGAAATGTTGATCCGATGCTCGAACACGAAAGAGCCACAATAAATGTTGATCGAAAAAGATCAACCTACCCTGGTTAAAAATAACAGCAAAACCAACAAATGATTACGTGAGAAATCTATATATATATATATATATATATATATATACAGATATATCTTGAATTTAAGCCTTTTAAATATTTAAAATATACATACAAATTTGTCAAAAATTTATAACACTTTAAATTTAAAGTATTATATCAGTCTTATAATATTACTCATTTTAAATTATAAGATAAGGTGATTTTTTTTTTATATAAAAGGAGTAATAATAGGAACTAAAATATATAAAAATAAGAAAGTTAACATAACATGGAACACCAAAATTATTAGTACAAAGCTATATCTAAACAAAATATTATTTCAGTACAGCATTCTGACAATACTGTGTACACTATAATATTTGGACATTTTCTGTTAATTTCCTAACACTCAATTCTCTGGAATAATTCCCTATAATATTTTGTAATAGCCAAAATATTGGAACTATAAAACTATAGTTACAACTTTAGTATTTTTGTCTTTTCTGCTA
>JAGFPH010021849.1:0-13036 GCA_018207615.1 Philaenus spumarius | reverse complement strand
AGGGGTTGTAACTCAAATAGTTTAAATGGGAACACCCATTGTGTGATACATCATCTTAAAGGTATCTTTGAAACGAGAAAAACGGCATAAAACAAAATTTCTACGATTCTTGTATCCAAAATAGCGGCTGATTGAAATGTTGGTTTTCAAAGAAATAATTGGTATACATGTTTGATCAAAATTTTATTGAACAAATACCAAAATACATTGAAAAAACTCTGTTATTTATTTAGTAATTTGTTTATTAGATACTAATTGCAAATTTAAGAGAATAAATTATTCTTACAGCATTTTTTATTTGAAAACCAAAATTTCAATCAGCCGCCATTTTGGATACAAATATAGTAAATTTTTTTATTTATGCCGTTTTTATAGTTTGAAAGAGACCTTTAAGATGATGTATCACACAATAAGTGTTCCCATTTAAACTATTTGATTTACAACCCCTTGGAAACCAAAATTTCAATCAGCCGCCATTTTGGATACAAGTGTCGTAGAAAATTTTTATTTATGCAGTTTTTCTCGTTTTAAAGAGACCTTTAAGTTGATGTATCACACAATGGGTGTTCCCATTTAAACTATTTGAGTTACAACCCCTTGGCCACCCCCTGAGAAGGGGTTGAAATTCAGTTGTCTGTCAAAAGCTAGAGTATTTGACCAATAACTTACCCTGAAAGTTACAGTATTACATCTATAACAGTTTCCAATTTATTGAGGTGTTCCCATACATATGGACCACCCTATATAATCAACTAACATCCATGAAAAAATCAGCTTTTCAGTCGGCCGCCCGTAATCGCAGCCAAAAATGGTTGCCCCCCCCCCCTCTACTACGCCAGCCCGCAAGAAAATAAGCAAACCTTTACATTATTAAATTCACAATTAAATAAGCTACAACTTTATTCGTGGTTATTTTCTGTAATATGACATCCAAAAAGCCTACATGCAAAAATGCATTGTTTTAAGGTAAAAACATAGTTTTTTCGTGCATTTACATTTATTTATAAAAAAGACTATTAGGTTTACCGTAAAAATAAAGATAACCGTTATTGTAGCCTATGTTATAACAAACACAACTAACAAAACCGTTCAAATTTATCGGATTATTAGTATCTTAGATTTAGGGGTTTCCGCAGTTATTGACATTTTCATTCTTTGAGGGGGGTGAGGGGGAAGCCCCAGGGGTATTTTTGGGGACTTTAGTAAAAACGATCCTTTAATAGTGGTTTATTGATGGGGAAAATTTCAGGTTTACCCTATTTTTTTCCGAGTTTTCGTGTTTTTGGGTCGCCCTTGACTAGGCAATATACACCTTTTTCCACAGGTTAAGCTATAGACGCTGTAGTTGCATACAAAATTCTTTACTATACATGACATCCCCTTACTTTTTCCACACACATAGAGTATGAGAAAAAATAAGTTTTACTTTCCCACTGTACTATAGTATAGAGAAAGTATAGTGATCGCAAAAAAAATCGATGTTGAGATGTTTGTGGAAATATCCGTTTTGGGACCCCCTGAGTCCATTGGTTTTTACAAAATGTCTGTCTGTATGTCTGTATGTATACAAAGCTAGAAAGAAAACTATTTGATCGATTTCGAACAAATTTGCACCAAACATGTCAGTTAGGCCTGTATGGATGCACGAAGAAAGGTTTTGAACATTTTTGAAAAACAACGAACTTTTTGGCCCACTTTTATAAAAAAAAACAGCTCTAACGATTTTGATAAAATTTGCCTTATTTGTAGCCCTTAATATACCCTACCATATGCAAAAAACAGCATCATTCAAAAAAATCTTGTTTAGCTAATAATAACAATAATATCAGATTTTTGGGAGTTTTTTGGCCGAAAAGGGGGTTGTTTTTCAAAATTCGTCAAAACCTTTTTTGTGCGTCTATATAGGCCTAATTGACATGTTTGGTACAAATTTGTTCGAAATCAATTGAATAGTTTCCTCTTTAGCCAATAATAATAATGTTTATTACTTACTCTCCTTCTTTAATATACTACCCCCTCTCCTACTTTAATACAATTATGAAGTCACAGTTGGGGTTACAGACGGGAGTTGACGTGTGAAGCACGCAATGCATTGTGTATTGAAAATACTCCCAATATGTGGGTTGGCGCGCAAAGCACGCAATGCATTTTGTATTGAAAATACTCCCAATATAGGGGTTGGCGTGGGAAGCACGCAATGCACTGTGAATTGAAAATACTCCCAATATGGGGTTGGCGAACGTGTTAAAAAATTTTAATATATTGTGAGAAAGTATGTGCCAGTTTCTGGTACCGTTTATTTTTTATACAAATTTGTGGGATTAATGATATTTTAAAAGCTAAGATAGTAAAAATATGAAATGTCTAGATTAAAGTTTCCTACATAACATTGATGTACTAATTCAAAGAAACAATACAATCGGAACTGCATAGCCAAGTTGTATTTAATGCAATTTAGTAACAATCTTTACAAATATAACAAATATAAAGTAATTCATGCCCTGAGGTGGAAGACATTCTGTTGGAATAACACAGTTACAGTTGAATGCACAGCAATTTGAAACTGTTATTTTACACAGACGTATAAATACTTACACTTCACCCTTAAGTTTAGTTGATTACTTTTCGTCTCTCCTTGTTGATTAAAAGCGACGCAAGAATAACTGCCGCCATTTTGTCTTGTCACTCGTTGCAGAACTAAACTTTGGTTGATCAATATTAACCGAGCTGAGACATTATGGTTTAACAGCACATTCTGCAATATACAGATAAAGGTATTCAGTAAATTGTAGACGGAATGCTTACAGTGTTATAATGAAGGACTTAAATGCTAATAATATAAACAGAACAAAATTACTTTGAGTTAATATACTGTTCGTAGGTCTATTTACTTATTTATAATTCATTTTAGAAGTAATTTTTTACACATTTAATATTTACGCATAGTGAAAGGGATCACTAAATTCGTGAACGAAATGTCACTAACGGCTTGGTCGTCTTCCTCCATGGGCGGATCCAGAGGGATCGGGGGGTTTCAGCCCCCTCATTTAGGTTATTATATTTTTGTTTTGTCAAACTCTCCAAGTGTCAGAGTGCTCGATTGGGTATCGAACACAACTTGTGTGGAATATTTGACCCGCTAAATACTATCCAATCTCAATTGAACAAAACACATTGGAAATGAAACGTTTTAAACTTTAATTTTTCTATTTACAAATTTTTTGTAAAAAGTATAATTACGTATGCAATCGTGGTTGTAAAATTGAATTTGTCTAAATCATCTGGTGCCGCGCGAGAAATCACATTAAGTGATTCGAATTCTTCACTTTTTCAAGGCACACAAACAGACAGACTATTTTTAGCAGAATATAAGGACACCATTGCATTCGTCCAAATTAGAACATTCTACCGGTGCCTTAACCATCATTTGTCACGCTTATAGATTCTTAGATATGATTTTTTGCCTCATTACTCAGTTATTTATTATCCGATTGTAGCAAATAAAGTATGATTTTGTTCGTCGTAAAATTTTACATTTTTTATTACAGGTAACATTTTTTAATAAAAATTATGGTTTTCGTGAAATTTAACATTAAAGATTTTAAATGGCCGCCATCTTGAAACTATTTAAGATATCGTAACGAAATTTTATATACTTGTTTGGCCTACTAAGGTACACGTTTGTGCCAAATTTGAAGTTTCTATCTAAAATAGTGCCCAAGTTATAAAATAATTTGTACGAAACACAAACAGACGGACAGACAGAAAACTAGGCATTTCAGACCCATATTTATGTGACGTATTTTGATTGTCTCGACCTAAGGAACAAATACACAATTTTTTTACAGGGAATTTGTAAACACCCTGTATAGCAGAGTATGTAGTTTACTTGCTGCTGGAGGTGAATCGGATTTTACCGTCACGCGTTTCACCATGCATTTTCCGAAACGCTCTATTGTGAAACGCTCTACTATATGTAGTGCACTTGCGTATCCGTCTGTTTGAAAAAAGTTTTGGTCTTGCCGAGATTCGAACCAGCAGAGTCCATCACCATAGACTAGCGCCTTAACAGGTTAGGCTACGAACGCGTTGCTAGTTTAGTATATTGGAATTGGGCATATAAGTGTAACAGAATGTTCTACGTCCATAGACTTAACCCGTTAACGATAACGTATAGTTTAATTGGTAATGCTTCTGAAATGGACATTGTGCTTCCTCATTTCGTAAGTTGTGTTGCAAACATTGAAAAGTAAAGAAACACCGAGAATGTGACACGCAGACGGATAAACACGTCCTAATACACAAATTACAACCCCTGCAGCCCCTCGTCACGCACAATGTCGGCATTGTATATGAATGATTACCCCGTGTTAGCGACAAAGGTCACTTCGTTATCGCAATTAAACTTTCATAGCTCTAAATAAACACTAATTACTTCGTGTAATCGCAAACAAATAATCTAATAATAATGATATACCGTACAATGCCGTTGTAATTTGTGGCCGAGTCGAAAGTGATTTGAATTTAATGTTCTGATTAATATTGCCGTGTGAAATTGATTCGAACGCGAAAAGAACGGACCTTGTTTTAACCGGATATAATGTAGAACAGCTGTTTTCAAAGTAAAATGTGATTTGAAGACACCGTTTTAAAGAGAATCGTCTGTTGAATTCAATGCTGTTATGATCTTCTTCATAAATGACTTCTGTGAGGAGTTGCAGACCGTTGAAAATGAGACAAAGTCTTGACAGTATGCGGGCTTCATTGACGCGTGAATCACAGCTGATTTGCATACTAAAATTTTGAAACGGTGATTACGTATGTAAATATACGTTTTACGAAAAAGTTTCAAATACGACAATTAAAGTTTAGTTGATTAGCTTTCCAACGGTGCCGGTTTTATTACGATTGGATAATTTTAAGTGTATCAAATAACGGAATATGCAAATTTATGCAAATTCTCGCTATTGTTCGAGCTTGTTGCGTTCTACGCCCGAGAGAGCGTCCCAAAGTGCAGTCTGCCATTTAGAGGGTTAAATTTTGTACAACGCGATGCCATCTTTAATATGAACTGTTATTGCAGTCTGGAGCGTTGCACAATCATTGCACACAAACACAAAAATTATAAAAATTAATTATTTTTTTAAACTTTTGTGTTTAAAGTCCAAACACGCTTTTGGGAGTCGAAACCCCTAAGCACAATTTTTGTTAATAGCCCGAATGTTAGAAACAATGTTTTTGGGTATCAGGCTTTAAATAGATGCATTAAATACTGGAAGTGCGTGTTTACGTAGCAAATGTTGTTCAAACTAGAAAGTGCAAGGATCAAGCTCTGTCAATGATTGGAACAACCAGTACCCTGTACATACAGGGTGTAAAAAAGGGAGTATAAAGTATATATATACATAGGGCCGAAAACGCTTCGTTTTCCAGATATCCGCCATTTTGTTTTTTGTACAAAATAATTCACATCCAGAGAACGGTTTGACTGATTGAGTTCAATCTAGGCATGAAGTTTAACCTAACAATGACATATCACAAGAAAAATAATCGATTAAATCCAATCATGCGTTTCAAAATGGCGGCTGCTTGCAAATTCCAAAACTAAATTACTCAAAAAATGTACATTTTAACAAAACAAGTCAAGAAAAAAAAACCCAAATGGCGGATATCTGGAAAACGAAGCGTTTTCGGGCCTATGTTTATATGAACTTTTTTCATCCTTTCTGTACGAGGAATCATATCCTAAAGTCCTGAAAGGTCTTTTTTCACCCTGTTATAGGCGAGACAGTTTTAACCCGTCCGACCTCTTAATATTTAAGGATAATAGCTAAGTTATGTGTAATAATTGGTTTGTTCAACCCGGCATCCTATACCAACACAATAAACACAACACTATAGCGTATGTACATTTTCTGTAATTTTATTTAACTTTACTATTACCTATCCTTCATCCGATTGTTTCGACAGTTACACCATCCGATAGGGAATCAAATGGTCTACAAAAAAGGTATCTTGATATTTTTTGTTAAAATGTACTGTTTTAGAGTAATTTAGGTTCGAAATTTTCAAGCAGCCGCCATTTTGAAACGCATGCTTAGATTTAAACGCTTATTTTTCTAGAGATATATCGCTAGGTTAAACGCCATGCCAAGTTTGAACTCAATTAGTGAAACCGTTCTCTAGATACGCATTATTTTGTAAAAAAAAAAAATGGCTTATATCTGGAATACTAAGCGTTTTCGTGAATATGTTTGCATTTTTTCTTTCTTTTGTACGAGGAATCACATCCGAAAGTCCTGAAAGGTTTTTTTCACACTCTGTATATATAAAAAAAGTTCCTCAGATTTAGCGGTAGTAGAAATTATATTTTGTCATTGCTGAATATCTATAGGAAGTATGAGCCAATGCAGTAACTCTTATGGTGAGTTATAAAGGTCGGTAATGAGCGATGAACAACGATCATGGGCCCCGGAACACGGTTTGTGGGGTCATTTAAAATTGTATGTATTTGTTTGCGCTTTAACTTTGGTTCAAATTTGTTACACACATTGGTTTTCTATATCACTCGGACAAGTCCGTTAGCAAAAAAAAAAAAAAAAATAAAATAAAAAAAAAAATAAAAAAAATCGGAAGGAAGTTTTTTTGACAGGTAGTAACAGTTTTTGAGATTTTTCGTACATCTTTGAAATTGCACGAAACATTTCACAATTTCTACATATTAGTATCAGGAGTATTTAGAGAATATTATATTCACTTATAAAAAAAAAAAATAATTAAAATAAAAAAATAAATAAATAATAATAAATTGCACTAAATTCTTTCTACAAACTATAAAGCTTAAACTATTGAATATTATCATAAATTGATATAAAAAAAAAACATTTGCAATTCGATTACTTAAGTTAAAGGGATGAAATGATTTATACACTTACTTTTCCATATGCTCAAAAACTACTAAAATAAAATCTCAATTTACACATATTAGTACTAGGATTGTTTAGAGCAGGGGTTCTCAACCTAGGGGGCATGCCCCCCTCGGGTGGCGTGGAAAAATTTCAAGGGAGGCGTGAGTGTATTACAAAATAAAATATTCAAAATATTGTCAAGGACAAACAGTCCTCTAATTAATGTTTGAAAATGACTGGGATTACATGCCAACCTAAAATAGATCCTAGCCGATGATAACCACCTTGGTTTTTCGCCTATTAAAAAAAATTATAAAATAGATCCTAGATTACCTCAAATAAATTTGTATTTAGTTCTTTGATTCCATATGTTTTGATAATAATATATTCAAAATAATGTTATGTGCAGTAATATTACATTTTTTGTGTGAGATTATCTATATTTTAATTTAATAACTTCAGTTTAAAATTCCGAACAGACTACTTGTATTAACCACATATAGTGGTGGTATGGGTGGGTGACCTCATATCGGTGTTCAAAGGGGCCAGAGCCTGTAAGGTTGAGAACTCCTTGTTTAGAGAATATGGTCACTACAATCAAAAAGATTAAAATGGTGTACAAAATTTTGTAAGATGGAAGAGTAAAAATAAAATTTACGAAATCGATTTGGAAGCAATTTTTTATGTCAAGCACTTTGAAATAAACATTTTTTGTCTCTTGAAATTTTTTCTAAAAACTCTTCCTTTTCGAGATATTAGCAACTTTATGTCAATTTATTTCAACACGTTTAGGATCGCCATTTTGTTTTGGGTTGTCCGATTTTTATTTTCTTTATGTCATTTTCCTAGTCTTAAATAGACCTTTAAAATGAGGTATCACATGACCATACTTCCCATTTAAAAATGTAAGTTACCCCCTACCCGCCACCCCCTTAGGGGGTTGAATTGTTATTTTATGTCAGAATATCAGGAACGTTTGTTAAGAGTCAATGCCACAAACAAAATATTTGTACCTATTTTAGTTTGAAAAATACATATTTGTTTCGATACTTAATTTACACACTGTATAAGCGAAATACCAACTCACTGACTCACTCATCACGATTTCTCAAAAACTACCAAACGGATTAAAATGAAATTTGGTACGTAGCTTCCTCTAGGGCCAAAGGTGCTCACTAAGAAAGGGTTTGAAAAAATTCGAAATTTTATGGGGGGTTTGGGGGGTAAAAATTACTAAATCACGATTTCTCCAAAATTACCGAACAGATTGGAATGCAATTTGGTATGTAGCTTCCTCTAGAGCCCTATGCACTCGCTAAGAAAGGGTTTAAAAAAAAATCGAAATTTTAGGGGAGTTTGGGGGGATCAAAATTTTTAAATCACGATTTCTTCAAAATTACCGTACGGATTGGAATGAAATTTGGTATGTAGCTTCCTCTAGGGCTTCTTAGGTGCTCACTAAGAAAGGGTATGAAAAATTTCGAAATTTTAGAAGGGGTTTTGGGGGGATCAAAGTTACTAAAATCATAATTTCAGATCTTTTGTTATTATGGAAATAGTGCTTTTATTATTTAAGATCTATATATATAAAAGCCAAATACTACTCACTGACTGAACACTTAAAAAGAATACAATTACGTTAAAAAGACGGAACCACCACGGGCAACGCCGTACTGGTCAGCTAGTTTACTTATAAGAATGTATGTACTATATACTGGGTACAATAAATCGGTTACTTACATTGTGCAGCCAGGAGAGTCTCCTTAAACCAGGATTCGATCTCACGTGGCATTCAAAGTACACATCGTCTCCTTCCTTAATGTCCGAAGCGTTCAACGTACTGCCTAGCCTTAGAGATACTATTGGAGGATCTGAAACCCAAAGTAACACCATTCGTTAATAGTAATAGCCTACCTGATAATATTAATGTTCCGGTAAGCTTGAAATACAATCGGCTTTAATATTGTTTAAATTAAGTATTCCATCTATTTGGAAGTTAATATGTGGACGAAGCCAATGCAAACATGTTATTGTGTACACTGATATTTTCACGGTAATTACGATTACCCGATGACATCTACATACAGGGTGTCTAACGAAGAAATGGAGAAACTCTCAGGACTTGTTCATCAGGTGAAAATAACAAAAAAAGTTCATATAAACATAGGACCAAAAACTCTTCGTTTCCCAGATATCCGACATTTTGTTTTTTGTACAAAATACTTCATATCTAAAGAACGGTTTGACTGATTGAGTTCAAACTTGGCATGAAGCTTAATCTAACAATGATATATCAACAAAAAAAAAATCGATACTATCGAATTTTGCGTTTAAAAATGGCGGTTGTTTGAAAATTTCAAACCTAAATAACTCAAAAACAGTACTATTTAGCGTTTTTGTAGCCCTTTTGATTCCCTATCGGGTGGTGTAACTGTCAACGTATGAAGGATAATAGCTAAGTTAAAGGTAAAGACAGCAAATGTACATACAATATTACTGTATTTACTGTGTTGGTATAGTAAGCTGGGTTGAACAAACCAATTATTATACATAACTTAACTATTATCCTTCATCCGATTGTTTTGACAGCGAAGCCATCCGATAGGAAATCAAAAGGGCTACAATAAAGGTATCTTGACATTTTTCATTTAAATGTACGGTTTTTGAGTTATTTAGGTTTGAAATTTTTAAACAGCCGCCATTTTGAAACTCAAGATTCGATAGTACCGATTATTTTTCTTGGGATATATCTTTGTTACTTTAAGCTTCATGCCAAGTTTGAACTCAATCAGTCAAACCGTTCTCTAGATATGAATTATTTTGCAAAAAAAAAATGTCGGATATCTGGGAAACGAAGAGTTTTCGGTCCTATGTTTATATGAACTTTTTTGGTTATTTTCACCTGAAGAACAAGTCCTGAGAGTTTCTCCGTTTCTTCGTGGGACATCCTGTAGCTAATGTAAGACAGATCAAAATAGTCACGACCAACAACAATTTCGTATTGGAGCAGGCGTTGTAATTACATCATTAATATTAAAAAAAAAAAATCACCAATTTTTGATATTACAAACTAAAGGAAACTATACAATATGCAGCACCAGACGTTTGACTTATAATACAGTATGCCTTTAGTTTGCTTTTACCTAATAAAAAAAAAAAAAACTATTAGTTGTGAAAAATAATTAAAACTATGTTGTTGTTGTTCCAAGTTGTCTGTTTTATTTAATGTGTAACAACAGATGTTTGAATTGAATTATTATTCCGTACGGTAAGCATTTAACGTTAGTTTTTGTGTTTGCTTTTAGTTTGTTGATCTAACCTAGAAATGCTGTTGGTTTGGAAGAATAATAAACTGATTCTAAATTTGCTAATTTGGTTGCTGAATGTAAAAAAAACCTGTGTTGATTGGCTTTTGTTCCGAACAGGTGTTTTATCTGATATATTGTCGTCAGATAAAATGAACATCAGAATGTTCACTATGTTTACTTTTTATAATGAATGTTTTATAAAATTCTTTCTTAGTGTGCGTTTATACGACCCTATTATACGACCCTATTATACGACCCTATTAGAATACACCTTTAAATTTTCGTGTTTGTACCTTAAATATTTTTTGCTCTACGTTGGTTATAAAAAAATTTCATTCATTTACGACTAAGCCGCTTGTATAATAATTAATACAGATTGTTCATAAAGTCGATTTAACCACTTTATTATTTTTGTTATTGAAAATAAGTTAACAAAACTTTATGTATATCTTGTGTTGCATAACAGTACAAATTTGTTGACAATGAGGTCATATAATACACAAATGAAAAGCTTATTAAAAGAGAAACAGAATGGCGCAAACTAGAGCACACTATCTTGCTTCGTTTAAAAGTAATGGACAATCAAACTTCTGGAAAATGATATTTTTATCATAGCATCAAAGCAGGTTATTAATTTGTTAACATTAGGAATAAGTAGGTTGTATATTATTTTCCAGAACTACATTATTATATTAGTTAATTTTTAACTACAGTAGATTTGAGCTAGTTTTTATCTTTTCAGTCCTGCATTTGAACTTATATTTTAAAGAATCTGCAGAATTGAAAAAAATATTTTTTGCAACATTTGATAGTACTAAAATCGTCGAAGAATAGACACAATATGTTTTTGATAAGATCACCTTCTCCCTATCGGCATTCTTCGACAATACAATAAATACTTCAAGAGTGTTGTATAAAAAAGTTTTTCTGGTCTTGTTTTTTAAACTTAGGTCATAACAATGATTTTGTTAACAATACCATTCAACCCCTTTTACCTACAAGTGCTTTTCACCCGATAAAAAAGTTTTTGTTTTGCGAACTCATATGAGCGACTTATGAAACAACGTGTGTACCGAATTCGGACCAAAACGGACGTTAGAATGAGAACACATATATAATTATAATAACAATCTTTATAATTGAAGCAAACTTAAAACCATTCGGTCCTCTCTTCCACTTAACTCCGAATTTCAAAATGCATAAATAGATAAAAATTCACACTATAAAGAAATATTAATAAACAAACAAAAACTATAAAATAATAATTACTTCTAAAACAGAATGTACAAAAATTGAGAACTAAAAATGTATACATTTATCTCCTAAGTAAAATTAAACTGAAAGTAAATTATGCTACACTAAATATAAACACACTTACACTCTCAATCACACTCCAATTCAAGACATGCCTCAAAACACCCCAAAACCGTCCTAGCGCCCGAAAATACACTAAACTGTCGCCAGAAGCAACAACCCAAATGGCATTATACATATATATAAAGATATTTTAATAATATAAAAAAAAAATAAAAATAACACTATTCTCACTCATATACGTTTAATTACCAAACGCGTTTCAACGACAAATATAAAGTTATAGGTTATACAGTTTTAGCTCATATATCACTGAGGAGGACGACTTTGTCGTTGAAACGCGTTTGGTAATTAAACGTATATGAGTGAGAATAGTGTTATTTTAATTTTTTAAATATAAATTCCTTCTTACCCGTCAAGCTCAAAGTGTATTTTATAACATTTAATAATACCCTAAAACGTATTCTGGGGTCCATGATCAGTGCTCATTGACCACCTCGTTTGTGCTCCCGACCCACCATAAGAGTCACTGCAGCAGCTCATCTTGCATATGGAAATTCGTAAAAAATGACAAAGAATCAGCCTAAGTAAATCCTAGCTAAACATGTTTTTAACCATTAAAAATTGTCTATCCAACTATGTGCATGATAGAGCGTTAAAAATTGCTTTATTTTTCAAATAGAGCTACCAAAAAAATAATATAAATTTAGATTGGATGAAACAAAGCCTCAAACCGTGTTCTCGCCGGGATGGTTGGCGCGACCTTTTTATTAACCAATATACAAGGACTGCTGTTGACGTTCGCTTGGCAATTATTTCACTTTTAATTTAGCTAGATTGGAAGCAGAAATACCACTTACAGACCACTTCAAGATTCCATAACGTCTCGTGGAACAGCCCCTTGACGTTGGGATTCTCCGCCCGGCAAGTGATTACTTTGCCATCGTCATCTGTTGTCGGTACAAAGCTCATCACGCTCGTCGTCACGTTGTGGTTCTCTTTGACTTCGTCCTGTCGAACAATAACCAATTAAATACATATCCAATACACAGATGGTTCTAGTTAGGAGAGTGTAAAGTGATTCTATAGTTACCTTGACTTTCCGCAACTGTCGTTTGCCCTTGTACCACGTGATGACGGCAGGAGGTCTAGAACCCGCCGATTGGCAAGTCACTTCGTAGGAAATGTCAGCCACTAAGTTTTCCGGCGTGGTAACGAACTGTACGGAGAGTGGCTTTACTGAAATGGAATAAAAAGAAAATTCAGTTAAGCCGAAATAAAAAACGTACCAATAGTTATGCAATTACGGCTTTAACTTTGTGGAAGTTGGACATGGCGAGAGGTAGTTGGGTCAAACACAAAATGTTAGAATCCACAATACCGGTTTATTTGACCACTAACAGATCTTATCTCGATCATTAACAGTGAACGGCCAACCTACTAATACAGACAACCAGTTTTCCTGTATGCTGAAATTGGAAATATAATAATTTTGGTCAAAATTAC
>JAGFPH010021848.1:0-13037 GCA_018207615.1 Philaenus spumarius | reverse complement strand
TATTTATTGTGAGATTTTGTGTTCAGGTTTTATTTTATATAGTTACTGTCTCACAAGTCAAGCTCATTGGTTATTTATGTATAAATGTGTGTTCAGGTTTTGGTAATGTGTGAATAACCACACGAGCTTACAAAAAGGTTATATTTTGAAATCACAGACAGACACTTCAATTTTATTTATATGTGTAGATTTTGTAATATTAATATATGTAGCCTATATTTGAACAAAATATAATGTGTAATGTTTATGTTATATCCGGAATTTGTTTAAAGGGACGAATCGTTTTCGATTCTGTGTTTATATGAACTATTTTTGGTATTTTGACCCTTAGAACCACTCCCCGAAATAAAGAACCATTTGGGATTTTACTTATGTGACAACCTGTATACATTTATAATCTGTTCGGGAGTCCACAAAAATGCAGGAAAATGTATTTGGGAATGGAAACTAAAGTTTTGATAAGAATCGACCTAAATTAAGCCGACTTTTAACAATGAAACTGTGCAGTGTAAGTCTACTGTTGATATCAAAGTGTTTAAACCCAAGGATAATACATAGTCACCTATACCTAATCAAAATTTCGAACTCAAAGTAAACAATTAGCGAACCCTATAAGGCTCCTCCGGTACAGAAGCTTGTTTACAAGGCTCATTAGCTCGTGCCCCGGGGTGCGGCGCCAACGGCTACCTTCGTCTAATTACAGAGTTATTGGCCGGCTATTTTGCGCCTACGTTCAGTATGCAAATTTACATCCGCCGTTGGTAAATACAGGTTTTCTTAAACATTCCACCTACGACAGAATTTTTAAGTGTTGGTTTTTGCTGCAAGAAGTATTATTATTGTATTTGAAAAAAAACCGTCAACATTTTATTTAGGCAGCAGAGTTTTTTCTTCATTAAATTTAATATATTCGCTATTTTCTTCTGTGTTTAAAATATCTTATACAACGTGTCTCCGAACTCTCTGGACCCATTTTGTTGATATGTTCCCGGGATCCAGACAAACATATTTCACAATTTAAACATGGGTCTACAGTGCTTATTTTTTCGTCTGTCTGTCTGACTGTATGTGTTTTTTTACAAAATACCTAATATTTTAGGAAGTAGAAAAGATATTGAGCTCAAACTTTGTATACCTATTTGTTGCGTAACTTTTTATCACTGTACGGACAATTAGAACATTATTTTAAATATTTTCAAAATGGCGGCCGTTTATAATTTTTAATATTAAATATCTCAAAAAGTGCTAACTTTATAAAATATTTACAAGAGACAAAAAAGTTTACTTCTTTAATGGCCAACACAATGGTTTTTTTATTTTGTCTGTAGCTCAAAGGATAACAGAGATATTGGGAAAAAAATGGAAAATGTATTTCTTGGTAGTTGTCAACAAAACCCAGAATTACTCTAGACACAAAACATTTTTAAGTTATAATGAGCTAAACTAATAAGTTATTTGCATAATGTTTCGAGCACTTTCTGAGCTGATTCCACTAGCAAAAATAATAAACATGTTCATATATCCATAGGTCTGGAAATGCTTCGTTAGAGAGAGCTGGCGTAAGATTTCACCCATGTTTCAGATTATTCACAGAAACGAATCAATATTGAAATATGTAGGGCGTTAATTATGGTGTAAAATTTAATTTAATTTACGTAAATTGAGCAGATAAATTTAATAAAATAGGTCCCAGTTCTGTAACTGCAGTAATTGTTGCGATATTTGACCCAAAACGCAAAATTCGGTCTTAATAAAACAGCTAATTCTTTTATTTGTAAACATGGTCACATTGTTGTTATTTCTCATTCGATTTGATTAATTAAGCTACGTTAAATTTGTACTTAAAAGGTGGATATTTATAATTCAGTAATATATTTTTAAAGATTTGAGATCTGTGAGTAATCTGAAACACGGGTGAAATCTAACGAAGCATTTCCAGACCTATGAATTTACGAACATTTTTATTATTTTTTTCTCGTGGAATCAGCTCAGAAAGCTCAAGAAACATTATGCAAGTAACTTATTAGTTTAGCTCATAATAACTTTAAAATATTTTGTTTCTAGTTTAATTCTGGGTATTGTTGACAACTACCAAGAAATACATTTTCCTTTTTTTTGGTTCAATATCTCTGTTATCCTTTTAGCTACAGACAAAATAAAAAAAACATTGTATTTGCAATTAAAAAAGTAAACTTTTTGTCTCTTGTAATTTTTTTGTAAAGTTAGCGGTTTTTGAGATATTTGATATTAAAAATTATAAACGGCCGCCATTTTTAAAATATTTAAAATAATGTTCTAATTTTTCGTACAGTGATAAAAGATTACGCAACAAATAGGTATACGAAATTTGAGCTCAATATCTTTTACTTCCAAAAATATTAAGTACTTTGTAAAAAACACATACAGACAGACAGACGAAAAAATAAGCACCGTAGACCCATGTTATATTGTGAAATATGTTTGTCTGGATCCCAGGAACATATCCACAAAAGGAGTCCAGAGAGTTCGGGGACACCCTGTATAGATCGATTTGGCCAAAACTCACTGTGCGTTATTTGGGCCATGAAACTCGGATCTAAAATAGTTTTTTAATTGCATGAAATGGTGGGGCACATTATTTACTTGATAGTCCTTTAATTGTATTTATCACATCTGCAAGCGATGCTGCAGGTACAAGCTAGTAGTATAATAGGTGTATTCGTTAACTTCTTTATACTTTTTATCGGTTTTTTATTTTAAATATTTTTCAAAACGATCAAAGAGAATGAAAAATATAACATAACCTTATGTGTTAATTATTAAAAAGCACACCCAGAACCATGGGAGACATTACATAAATTATTATAAATAGAGAGATTTTTAGAAAAATTTTCAATACCACCTCTATTATAAATAAAGTACCAGGAGACTGAGCTAAAGCTCGATTATAAGCAGGGCCTAGTTCGCTCACGTCAATAACTATTATTGCAAATTTCCGTAAACATCGTTTAGGTTAGGCCTATAACATTAAACAACTAAATAAAGGGTATGTTTATTTAGCAGAAGTATTCGTTGCCATGGTAACTATAAATAGATACAACATTAGGCTTACCTCTAATAAAATACAGTTTAAAAGAAAACAGATGATTATTGTAATGGCATTGAAAACATTTTCATCAGCTGTGCTTTGTATTGTTTAAAATGGACAAATTTCACTTTTTAATTTAATAAAAAGACGTAGAAAACGAATTTTCCCAGACTGGTGACCATTTCCAATCGATTTCTCGTGGCCAAAAGCCCCATATAAAATCAAAAATCCTTAGACGGAGATTCCAGATCCATTTAGCAGACAGACAATTATCTCTCGCTTTAGAAGATAAGATTATAGTTAAAAAAAACACGCTTTAAAAGCAAATCGAACTAAAAATTTGAAAATAATTATAAAAAAGCGTGGGGTGCTTTTCATCAAATGTTACAAATCGATTTTTTGTATATGGTATGTGTGACAAAAGATTTAAAATTATGTATGTAAAATTTAGGAAGGTGTGGGGGTAGGAGGTGAGGGTGTATGTAAATTATTGTATTGTCGTCGATCATTGACAGATATGCAAATTTTCAAGTTAATCAGGCGTCTTTAAGTTGGTTAAAATTACTAAGAAAGATTCTGTTACATACAGGTCAAGTTATAAAAAAAAGAAGCTAATCCTGAGAGTAGTGTAGAAACAAGAGTTCTGGCTCAAATCTGACCTTTTGACCCCAGGTCACCTGACCCTTGCCCCCAAAGGTCACCAGATAACAAATTGACCGTGACGCGATAACAAATTGAGCGTGACTAATTGTTTAAGGTCACGTGACCCTTGACCAAAGGTCACCAGATAATAAATTGGCCGTGACGCGATAACAAATTGAGCGTGACTAATTGTTTTTACGGTCGATCGAGCGTGTAATCGTAATATATACGGGTCGTTGATAAAAAGTTACGGTTCGTTCGATTGACGTCGGTATCGAATAGATTCTTGGAATCTATCGATTTCTAAGAATCGTATACGTGTTGACGTCAATAGTTCTGGTTCGTTAAGAAAATGTTACGGGTGTCTGGTAAAAATATACGGGTCGTTAATAAACAGTTATGGTTCGTTCGATTGACGTTAGTATCGAACAGATTCTTGGAATTTATGTTGACGCAAATAGTTCTGGTTCGTTAAGAAAATGTTACGGGTGATTGATAAAAATATACGAGTCGTTAATAAAAAGTTATGGTTCGTTCGATTGACGTTAGTATCGAACAGATTCTTGGAATTTATCGATTTCTAAGAATCGTATATGTTGACACAAATAGTTCTGGTTCGTTAAGAAAATGTTACGGGTGTTTGATAAAAATATACGCATGGCTGGTAAAAATATACGGATCGTTAATAAAAAGTTATGGTTCGCTCGATTGACGTTAGTATCGAACAGGTTCTTGTAATTTATTGATTTCTAAGAATCGTATATAAAACGAATGCATCGCAATCAAGTATTTTTAAAACGTATCTTAAAATGATGGCGACTAATGAGATCAATGCAATCTAGTATTTTTTATTGTAATATGCTTTAAATACTGGTAACTTTTGAAGACGAACATCATTCTGTATTGTTACGCTTTTATTCAACTATTAAATTAGTTTCTAGTATATTACTAATTACTATACTGTGCAAAATGGAAATAGAGCAATCCGTAAAAAGAAACCAGGAGAGCGCTGCGGCTGAACGTATTAAAAAATGTCCACCTGAAGGACAGCCTTACAAGGAATGGTGGGAAAAAAATAAGGAGTATTTGGAGGAATGCAGCACCATCTCAAGAACGTCTCAGTCTCTTGAAACGCTGGCTGAAAGGTTAAAGGAGATCGACGAAGACTTAACGGACAACCAGTATTCTATTGAAGAAACAGATGAAACTTTGGAATCCATTCAGGATTATTTAAATAAATTGGCGGCTGAGTTTCACGTAACTACGGAAGGCAGCATGAATGTAGAACCGGCTCCTCCTGAAGAAACTTTTGAATCCATTCAGGACTATTTAAATAAATTTGCGGAAGAAGTTGCTGCAGAGTCTCCTTTAACTACGGAGAACATGAATGAAGATGAATTCGACAAGTATGTTGAGGAATTGCTGGACGATATTGAAGACGAATTTTTATTGCAGTGAAAAGGTGGCAATTATGTATGAAAATGGTTAGTAGTTAAGTGTATGTGATAGAGTTAAGACGTTAAATTAATGATGAAAATCCTTGTTTGTGTTTTATTAATATTAGTTTTAACAGAAAGTAAAATTTATACAAGTAATAATACATTAGATGCATTGCAATATCTTCAGATTTTTGGATTTTTGGAAAATAGTAATGAAACATTGACTGCAGTGAATAATACAGTACTTTCCAGCGCTTTGTTTATTTTTCAAGAGTATTATAATTTATCCTTAGATGGTCAATTAAATAATGAAACGTTAAATTTAATGAACTTTAAACGGTGTGGTGTACGAGATGATGTATCTGGGTTTTCTGCTTCTACAGTTAAATGGAAAAAATTACATATTAAATGGCATTATTCTTACGCTAATTCTAATGTATTAAAAATTACTGAACAAGCGTTTAAAATATGGGAAAGTAATTCTGATCTTTCATTTTCACATAATATACATAGTCCAGATATATTAATATCAAACAAATATCTTAGTCATAAATATCAAAAACTAAACCAATACTATTGTCCATATGCATTTGATGGCAGAGGTAGTGTATTAGCGCATTCGTTTTTCCCAATTGCAGATGGATCGACTGTAGAAATACATATAGACAACGAAGAAAATTGGTGTTCAGCACAGCATTGTTTATCTGATCAATCAAATTTACTACATGTTTTAGTGCATGAAATCGGACATGCATTAGGCTTAAGACATTCAAATGACCGTAAAGCTATTATGTTTCCTTATTATAATGACAAAATAATTAAACTAGGATATGATGACATTTTAGGAATACAAAGTTTATATGGTCCTCCTCGTTTACCAGTTTCAACAACGTCTACGACATTACGTCCCACAGTGACTACAGTTTCAACACCTACAATTACACCTGTAGAACCAAATCTATGTAATTTAAAAAATATTAACACTTTTCTAATAGTACATAATCATTTATATATTTTTCATGAGAAATGGGTTTGGCTTGTTAAGTTAGGGGAAGTCTCATATCACAGCGTTTTGTATTTACCTGATTGGTTGCCTTTTCTTCCACAAAACTTTACAAAAATATCTCATGTTTATCAAAGACCGTCAGGCGAAGTAGTTATTTTTATTGATTGTCTAATATATATGATTGATTTTCCTTCTTTAAATCTTGTAAGTAATTATCCAAAACATTGTATAGATTTAAATTTACCAAAAGCATCTGTTATTAATGGAGTGGTTAATACGTACAATGGACATACTCTAATTTTCTATAACAAAATATATTTCGCTGAAATTAATGAATGCTCATTCAAAGTTAAATATTATGGGTTAATATATGAAAGATTACCAGGTATACCACCGTGTATTGGCTCATGTTTTAGGTATAAAAATGGATTATTATATTTCTTTCAAAATGAAACGTATTTTGAATTTGATGAATTTTCTAATCAGTTAATTAGTGCAAAAACCTTCGATCTTTCCATTTTCGGAATAAAATGTTCAAAAACGTCATTTACAGAGATTTTAGATCGTTTTAAAAAACTTGTAACTAAATTAGACACCATGTCTATATCATTAGAAAACGTTTAGTAGAAGTGATAAGGTATTATTTTTTGTATTGTATTTTTTGTGATGATGTTACCTGTATTGATTGTGAAGTTACCGTAGGAGAACCAGATTGTAAGTTAGCAAATTTGTAATAAATATTGTATTCATATTATAATGTGTACTGCTTTCTTATTTCATTTCGTCGTCAGTTACTAAACTATGAACATCAATGTGAGAAGAGAAATTGCTAAAGAATTACATAAGCAAGTGCGAAAAAATTTTCCTAGTCGTTATGTAGAAGTAAAGGGATTAAATGATTTATACCAGGCTGACCTTGTAGAAATGATACAATTCTCTAAAGTAAATAAAGGTTATAAATATATTCTAATGATAATAGATTGTTTTAGTAAATATGCAATAGCAGTTCCAATAAAGTCTAAAAGTGCTTATGAAATAGAAAAAGCGTTGAAACCTATTTTAGATAAACACCCAATGCGTCATTTTCAAACAGATAATGGTACAGAATTTTACAATTCTAGAGTAAAATTATTACTAGATAAATATAATATAAATCATTATTCAACTTTTTCTGATAAAAAAGCTTCCATTGTAGAAAGACTTAATAGAACTTTAAAGGGTAAAATGTGGCAAGCATTTAGTGAACAAGGCAGTTACAAGTGGTTAGACTTACTTCAAAATATTGTTAATAAATATAATAATACACCTCATAGAACGATAGGTATGAGACCAATTGAAGTTAATAAAAATAACGAATTTTTAATTTTAAAAAGACTAGGTAAAAACAGAAGACTAAAAGTTGCAAAACGTGATAAGTTCATTAAAGGAGATAAAGTTCGAATAAGTAGATATAAGAAACAGTTTACTAAAGGTTATTTGCCTAATTGGAGTAATGAAGTGTATATGATTTGGAAAGTACATCGTACAATTCCAACAACGTATTTTTTGAAAGATGAATTAGGTAACATTATAAAAGGTGGGTTCTACGAAGAGGAGCTCAGTAAAACAAAGTACAGCGATATATATCTAATAGAGAAGGTGATTCGAAAAAAAGGAAATAAATTGTTAGTGCGTTGGCTTGGTTTCGATAAATCCAGTGACACGTGGATTAACAAAAAAGATTTAAAATGAAAACAACAAAACAAAAGGACTCATTATCAATTATAAATTTTGATTTGTATTTAAATAATCATATAAACTGTAGAAAAAAACACGGTCCCCTTTTACCCAATTCAATCAGATGCAGTATTTGCGGACCATCTAATTGCGGAAAGACCAATTTAATGTTTAATTTAATTTTTCATCCAAAAGCTTTGTTTTTCGAAAATATTTACATTTTTTCCAAGTCGATAAATCAACCTAAGTATAAATTTCTTACTCGTATATTCTCAAAAATACCTGAAATAGGATATTTTATATTTACTGAAAATGATGATGTGTTTCATCCAAACGAAGTGAAACCTAATTCTATTATTATATTTGATGATGTAGCTTGTGAACGTCAGAATAATATTAGAAATTATTTTGTTATGGGCCGTCATAACGATATTGATTCATTCTATCTTTGTCAAACTTACAGTCACATTCCAAAACAATTGATACGTGACAATGCAAATTTTTTAGTTTTATTTAAACAAGATGACACAAACTTGCGTCATGTATATAACGATCACGTGAATACAGACATGAAATATGATAAGTTTAAAGAAGTATGTTCGATTGCATGGTCAAAAAGTAAAAACAGTTGTTTTATAATAGACAAAGACCGACCTATAAATAAAGGAAGGTACAGAATTGGATTTGATGAATTCATATTGATATAATCAGTTAGTGTTGCGATGGATGAGAGTGTAGATGTCAAAGATCATTACAAAGCATCAAACATACAAATGTTATCAGAGCAAACAATGGCTGTGAAGAAAGTTCCGAATCCGCTTTATTGTTGTGAACTTAAGTGTTTTATTAGAAGAAGAGTTGTAGTCGACGGTATTGCGTGTAGGGTGTGTAATTACTCATATTTTTGTCATTGCAAATGTATAACCGCTCAAAAGCATATCTGGAAGATTGTACTATATAAAACTCAATTCGAAGGATTTGCCTGTTGCGAAGACATATGCGTTCGTTTCACGTGGAATGAATTGTTTAATTGTAAGAGGTGTAGTTGGCATAAGGATATATGCAACTGCGTTTTGGAAAAATGTAAATATAACAAGACTAGCTGGTTGTATGAAAACGTAAAAAGCATAGCAACGGAAGTTGTGAATAAAGTTCAGAACCCGGATTATTGTTGTGATCTTCAATGTTTTGCCACAGAAGGAACTGAAGTCGACGGAATTGCGTGTAGAGTGTGTAATTATTTCTCTTTTTGTCATTGTAACTGTAAAACCGCTCAAAAAGAAATCCGAACGATAATTTTATATAAAACTAAATTTGAAGGATTCACCTGTTGCGAAGACATATGCACTCGGTTCACATGGAAACAGTTATTCAGTTGTAAGAAATGTACTTATAATCATCGTTATAATACACTATGCCGATGCGTTTTGGAAAAATGTAAAACAAACCGAACTGATTGGTAACTGATTGTGTATAACGAAATTGTCAATTAAATAAACAAAAAAATGTATATTATAAAAAATATACGGAAGCGTAAAGTTATTTGAATTACCTTTAAGGATAAATCTGTAATAGCGATCGGAGAATGGTGTAAAGATTTGTACGATTAGTTTAAAATGAAAGTGTTGGAAAGTAAATCGACAGTATACATCGAGGTGGTGGGTTAATAAGTTATATTTAAATTCTACCTGGAAAAAATTGTAAATCGTACTACAGAGTTACTATCAAAGAGTTAAGTTACTAAATTCTAAGGACAACCCTTTAATAACGAGTAATATTTTGTATGAAAATAAAAACCAAATAGTTTTAAAATGAAAGCTGTGCGAAGCAAATCGCACAGTATACATCGAGGCGGTGGGCTGATAAGTACTATTTCAACTCTACCTGGAAAAATTTTAAATCGTGCTATAGACTTATTACCAGTCGAATTACACATACCAGGATATCAATATTGTGGACCAGGTACACGGTTACAACAAAGATTAAATAGAAACGATCCAGGTATTAATAAATTAGATCAAGCTTGTAAGGATCACGATATAGCATATTCAAAATATACAGATTCAAATCATAGAGCTATTGCTGACAATCAATTGGCTAATAAAGCTTGGCAACGAGTCACATCATCAGACGCTAGTTTTGGAGAAAAAGCCGCTGCGTACGCGGTGACTAATATTATGAAAATGAAAAATAAATTAGGAGGCGGTAAAACTAGTAACAAGAAGAAAGGAAACGATAAAACTAAGAATGAAGGAGGAAAAAAGAAGAGAGCTTGTAAAACCAGCAAAGCACTTCTGAATGCATTTCGTCTTTTGAAAGAGAAATGCATTGATAAGAAAAGTGATAAAGTTAAAAAGAAAAACAGTACAATTAAAAAGAAAAGTGGTACAGGTTACTATTTAAAACCATACAAAGGCGGAGGAAGTAAAAAAAAAAAATATTATTAAAATTACCTAATCGAGCGTTATCAAATACTGATTTAGAAAAATATGTTTTTGAATTGAAAATACCTAATTTCAGAGGTATATTTATGCGTGATAACCTTCCTTATAAAATTTTACAAAATGAAAACGGTATTGTAAATTTAGATAGTGTTCAAGGAAAAGGAACTCATTGGGTATGCTATCGTAAAATAAATGAGAAAATATCTTATTTTGATAGTTTCGGTAATTTAAAACCTCCACCGGAACTAATAGATTATTTCAAATCGTCTTCGAATAATGTAAACATTTATTATAACTACACCACTAAACAGAAAACGAATACAATTAATTGCGGTCATTTGTGTTTAGCGTTTCTAACAGGAAACATCTGATGATATCATGTTATGCTTAAACGGGAGAGGCTCGCAATTATCTTGTGATATTTTTCCGCCAATAGATTTATCTACTCATAAATATGAAATTGGTTTAATCGATCTCATGACGTATAATACAATTCCAAATATTGAAAAAAATGTTAATGATACATTTCACTATGGAGAATTTTTTATTAAAATCCCTGAAGGATCTTACGAATTAGAAAATATGATTTCTTTCTTAAAAGAGACTATGAAACATGAAAAACATGTTGTATTGGATATACGAGGAAATAATAATACTTTGAAAACTAGAATCTTCTGTTCAAAACTTATAAGATTCGACAAGCCTGGTAGCATTGGTCCATTATTAGGATTTGAAAAGAAGAAATTGGAACCTAATATATGGCATACTTCTTCAAATACTGTCAACATTAACAAAGTAGATACAATACGTGTTGCTTGCAACATTGTGCGTGGCTCATATAAAAATGGTGTTGAAGGTCATATTCTTCATGAATTTTATCCCTTAGTCGAGCCAGGTTATAAAATTGTTGAAAAACCGACCACCGTAATATACTTACCTTTAAATATAACTGGACTTCTTCACAACGTATCAGTACGGCTAGAGGATCAGGAGGGACAACTTATAAATTTCAGAGACGAATCTGTTACACTGAGACTTCATTTAAGACGTGAATCTACTTAAGTATGGTATTAGTTTTCAATAATAACAGAAGTAATAATTTACTACCAACCACCAGTTCTAAAAATCGCACTTTTATAAAGTTGACCAGGAGCAACCAAGAGTTTCTAGAATCTTTAGGCTTTATGGTCAATCGAAAATATGTTACAAGTAGATGAAAAAATTATTTTCGATGAAACTATTATCGATTTGGAATACCATACTCATCTGCCATATGCGCAAACAACATATGGGTTAAACGATGAAATACGTATACCTGTTCACCAGCAGAATGTATACACATTGCCTAGCAAAAGTTACATATACATAGAGGGAACGTTTAAAGGAATAAAACCTGATGGTGTTAATGAGGATGATAAAATGGAACTTGTCAGCAATGCGATGGCTTTTCTTTTCGACGAAATACGTTATGAAATCTGTGGTACAGAAATTGATCGCATAAAAAATGTAGGAATAACATCTACAATTAAAAATTTACTAACAAGTCGCGAAGACGAAAAGAATATATTACTAAACGCGGGTTGGAGGTTGGATACATTGCCATTGAAAATTAAAAAAACATTTTCATTTTGTATCCCATTAAAATTACTACTTGGATTCGCCGAAGATTATAAACATATAATTATGAATGTGAAACAGGAGTTAATACTGTTAAGAAGTTCGTCGAATGTAAATGCGATTGTAACAACGGAAACAAGTTCTAAGGTTGATCTAGTTATAAATAAAATCTTTTGGAAAATACCTTACATTAGAGTTTCAGATGAGTATAACCTATCACTGTTACGATTAACAGATAAAGATCAACCTATATCTGTTCCATTTCGTCGTATGCAACTTCAAGAATATCCTGCGTTACCGGAAACTAAAAATATAACTTGGACAGTGAAAACAGCATCGAATACAGAGAAACCACGTTACGTAATAATTGCGTTTCAAACAAATAGGAAAAATAGCAATAAAAATGCTAGTCATTTTGATTTTTGTAATATTCAAAACGTTAAATTATATCTGAATTCACAATACTATCCCTACGATAATTTTAATGGGAACAAAGCAATTATTTACGATATGTTTGTGAAATTTCAATCGTCCTATTACAGCGATAGCGACAACAAACCTTCTGTCGACAAGGATACATTTCTCGCCAAAACCCCGCTATTTGTTATAGACTGTTCAAGGCAAAATGAAACATTGAAAACAGGAGCTTTGGATGTACGCGTGGAGATCGAAGCAAGTGAAAATATTGGTGCACAAACAGCAGCTTACTGCCTTATAATTCAAGATGGACTTGTAGAATATACACCTTTGTCTGGTATTGTAAGAAAAATATTTTAGTATTAATAAAAAAGCAATTTTTTGAACAAATGTGTTTTTATTTAAATCCTAATAAATTATTTGATATAGTGAGAAATATACTCATCTTTATGCAATAATTCTTATATTTTCCATCTGTTCACACACTTGACTCAACTAACTTAAAGATATTATTGGATGGTAAAAGGTTAAATGATTGAAACAATAAAATAATTTTAATATTTATTTCATTTCCTGATATATACATTTAGAACATAACTATACAATAATAAAGTTCAAAATAAAATAACAAGTTATAAAATAAGTAATTCTCAGTGAATTATATTTATATTAAATGAGACTTACTTTTG
>JAGFPH010021846.1:0-13038 GCA_018207615.1 Philaenus spumarius | reverse complement strand
ATTTTAAGTAACTAGATCTATTACGTCATCTATCTGTGTCCGTCATCAGATTACCCGGGCCGTGGACAGTTGTTTACCTTTAAAGTTGGGTTCAGCGTTATCACAGTTTATCTGGAGCTTGTATCTCTGATCTATTTGTTTTGTGCGGTTTGTAAATGTTCTGAGCAGCTGGTTGGGGTAAACGTGGGTGCATTGACCTAATGAATTTAAATTAATGAAACTGCATATTGCCCCATTCACATTTTTTAATAATTAAAGTGTTGAACATATTGATAGTAATACAAAACAGCATTTTTACATACAAGTGTAATTTTTTATTTTAGTGTGATTTCAATATAAATTCTAGCAATTGTCATTGAGTTTATATATTTGGTAAACTGAATAGACTAAATTAGAAAGCATATGCCTAATTCAAGAATTGAAAATTTTTTTACACCAGTAACAAAACGAGGTTTTAAACGTTCTAGAGGCAACTCATCTCCGGAAGTGTTAGTGGATAGTGAGAACCAGAATATACATAGGTCTTCGAAAATAAACAATATGGAGAAAGTTGGAGACATGACGCATTCTCAATTGATGGAGGCGCTGGGCAGTTTGTTGGATCAGAAATTGGCGTCTTTAGCTACTAAGGAAGATCTACAAGCGTTATCAACGGATTTAGAATTGCTTAAAGTGGAAAATTTAGAGTTGAAGAAGGAAATTCAAGAACTGCGTGCAAATCAAAAATATATTGTAGATAGGGTAGACGATTTGGAAGGGCGCTCGCGCAGAAATAACTTAATCTTTAAGGGTCTGACACATAAACAGGGAGATGATTATTGCAAAATAATAAAAGATTTTTGTTTAAATGTTCTACAAACAAGCGACAAAATATGGGTGAATCGTGCACATCCTACTGGATCTAGAAATCAATTAAACGGACCAATAATAGCACATATACCAGAAGATGCTGATATTAACTGGATAATGGCCCAAACAAGGAATTTGAAGGGCACGGGCTATGTCGTACATCGGGATTACTCTCAGGTAGTCAGAAAAAGGAGAGGTCGTTTGGTGGAGCTTCGGAAAGAAATAGAACGAGTAGCGGGACATCGAAGAATGCCAATTATTTTTGATCGAATGGTGGTGGAGGGCTGTTCATTTACGTGGAAGGACGACCAGCTGATAGCGGAAGGAGAAGATGGACTTAAGAAACTGAAACAGCTCTTTCGTATGGATTTCAGTGAATTCGTCAAGAAGATATCTGATGGTAGACGGAATAGTGTCAGTAGAGGCATGGTGGGAATCCAAGCGCAGGAAGATTCGGTGGAGACAGCTACGAAATGAGGACGTTGGACCAAGTCTCAGCGATGCGTAAGAGTTCAGAGAGATGTTGGTGAATGTATAAATGTATTATCCTATAATGTAGCGGGACTTAAATCCAAAATTAATGATAAAGACTTATTAAATTTTGTGGTTAATTTTGATATAATTATTCTGTTAGAAACATTTGTAGGTGAACAAGAAGTAGATTGTTTTAATAAGTATTTTTGTAATTTTGAACTGAAATGGGTTTCTGCAACCAGAACGTCTGCTTTTGGTAGAGCAATGGGGGGAATACTGATAGGAATTAATAAAAATTCTACTTTTAAGGCCGTAATTTCATTCTGTAGTTTTAATGATATCAATTTAATTAAAATCCGAGTAGAGGGGAATAATTGTATTTATGTATTCCCATTGTATTTGAATTGTAATGTTTGGGAGAGAAATTTTGAAATTTTGTATAATGTTATGTCCGAGAACTCTGACAAAAACTTTATTATTATTGGTGATTATAATGCACGGATTGCAGATAGACAGGTCATAGAAGATTTAGTAGCGGAAGATTGTGTCTCTGATAATATCTTCAGGTTAAGGGAATCTAAAGATAAAATTATTAATTCTCGTGGGAAAAAAATAATTGATTTTTGGGAAGACTTTGGGTTAACTGTGTTAAATGGGAGGACAGGTGGTGATAAAAATGGAGAATTTACTTTTGTTAATGCTAGAGGTAATTCCGTAATTGATTATGCGGCGGTTTCGACAAATTGTTTATTTTGTATTCAGGATTTTAAAGTAGGTGAACAAGTGGGATCTGATCATTTCCCAGTTACTTTGCAAGTTAAATGTGGTCAATTAAATAAACAACAAGTAATACTTCCTTTATTGTCAAAACTTAAATGGACTAGACATGACGAACAATTTTTTGCAGATAAAATAAACTCTGAACTAAAACAATTTAACAGGGGTGAGGGCACGCAAAACTTGATAGAACAAATAGTTATGGCTATTAGAGGCGCCGCGCATGTGAGAGTAAGCTTGGGTAATACAGAAACTAGAAAGATATTCTTCAAACAAAAATGGTTTGATAATGATTGTGCGAAACTACGGAATAGGGTTTTTAAGCTATTACATTTGTTTCGCCGAACTGATTCACAGTTTACAAAAAACGCTTACTTACAGGCAAATAAAGAATATAAAATAATGTGTGCCGGGAAACGTAATGATTACAATCTTTCAATTGAGGAGTCATTTAGACGTGTCACAGATAATAGGGGATTGTGGAAATTAATAAATTCGTTAAAAAATAAGCAATTCCGAGTAGGTGCGAACATTAATGTGAGTAACTGGATTGAATACTTTTCAAACTCGTTTAACCCTTGCTCTCGTGCAATGCAGGTCAGTTATGCGCAGCCGTATGTGCTGGATTCTTTTCTTGACGAAAAATTTAAAATTTCAGAAATTAAAATAGTGTTAGCGAAAGCTAAAAATAACAAAGCTCCTGGATTGGACGGTATACCATATTAGTTTATTAAGAACTTGCCAGACAATGTTTTGATAAGGATTCTGGACGCGTTCAACCATATATTTGAAACAGGTAATGTACCGGTTTCGTTTAAAAAAAGTATTATATTCCCTATGTATAAAAAAGGTGATGTAAATTTGGTAGAAAACTATCGTGGCATATCGTTTATGAACACCCTTACTAAGGTTTTTACCGGGATTATTTTGAATAGGCTTACAAACTGGGAACAAAAACATAAAATTCTTAATGAATATCAGGCCGGCTTTAGAAGAGGTTACTCAACCGTGGATAATATATTTAATCTTATAAGTATGATTAATTTACGATTAGCTAAAAAGAAAGGTAAACTTTATTGTTTTTTTGTAGACTTTTCGGCAGCGTTTGACACGGTAGATAGGCATGCATTGTTTTTTAAACTATCATGTTTAGGAGTCTCAACAAAGATATTAAGAGTGCTTCAAAATTTATACAAAGAAACTGTGGCTGGGGTATGGTGCGGAACTGGTGTGTCAGATTGTTTTGAAACGAAAATGGGAGTAAGGCAGGGATGTTTACTGAGTCCATTATTATTTTTACTTTTCTTGAATGACCTACATGAGGCATTGGAGGGAGGATGTTGTGTTGATGGGGTTTGTATTCGGGTGCTGCTTTATGCGGACGATATAGCTATTATGTCCTCATCGCCAGAAGGTCTTCAGGCTATGGTAGATAAATTAAATATGTATTGCAACACATGGAATTTAAGAGTAAACTTAATAAAATCAAAAGTGATGGTTTTTAGAAACGGTGGGAAATTGGCAGCTAATGAAAGGTGGACTTTTGATGAAAAACAGATTGAAATAGTAAACAGTTATAAATATTTAGGGCTTGACTTAACTCCGAATTTGTCTTACGAGAACCATCATAAGTCTAAGTTAGCAATGGCCAAAGCTAGTATAAACTGTGTCTGGTCTAAATTTATTGGGTGTAAACACGTTCCACTAACTGTAAAACTATCAAGTTTCCAAGCAGTTCAAAGAGCAACAGTAAGTTATGCAGCTCAAGTTTGGGGTTATAGGGAATTTAATAGTGTTGAAAAAGCATTTAGGTTTTTCATAAAAAAGTTACTAGGGCTGCCTCTAAACACACCAAATTATGCAATTTATCTGGAGACGGGGATAGATAAGCTGTATTTGTATACTTTGAAGCTTCATTTTAAGTATTTGTTTGGAGTGTTGGCTATGCCGGAAGACAGGTTGCCAAAAATTTTGGCAAAAAAAATAGTTAATTTTAACATTTCATGGTATAAAGAATGGAAGACTTTAGGGGCCAAATATGAAGTGGGGATAGACAAGAATTTAGAAGTCTGGGACAAAATTAACTGTAGTTCTAAAAATACTCAATTAAAATATTTACTGAAAAAAATAAGTTTGGAACAGAGGGAACATCTTTTACTAGCAGCAAAAAATGGGAAATTTCATAAAATTTACTCCAGTTTAGATTTTAATCTAGGGCAACAACACTATTTTAACTGTAGTAAAAATGAATATAAGTTGCAGGAAATAAAATGGGCATTTAAGTGTAGAGCCGAGTTAATTCATTTAAATTTTAAACCGTGGGGTGAAGGGAAAAATTATCTTTGTTCTTTATGTAATATGGGAGTAAACGAAGATGTTTACCATTTTGTGGCAGAATGCCCGATATTGGTGCAACATAGAAAATCGTATCTGGGTAAAGAAAGATTGTCGATGTCAGAGTTCAAGGACTTTATGAATGGTAAGGATTGGGTAGTATTATGTAAATATCTTGAACAAGCATGGCATTATAGATGGGCATTGATAAAAGAATTTAACTTTTGATAATACTTTTAGGTTACGATCGCTGAGCTTTATTGTAATTGGGAATTTAATTTATGTACTCATTTCTAATCAAACTTGTATTTATGTGTGTATTGATGTCAACCTAGCAGACGGCTGAAGCCATGCTAGACTATATGTTAGAAAAGAAACGTTATAATTCTGTAAAATAAATCAATAAAGCATATGTTATTATTATTATTATTATTATTATTAATTGAAAGAACATTTAAATTTATTAACATTAACACAGTTTTAAAATGTTAGTATTTATTTTTATTTTCTATTTAGGTTTTATAGAAATTAAGTTGAAAGTTAATGTCTGGTTTTGTCAGATCATGTTAACCTACTGTTAGATAAAAGATTTCCGTCGTAAAATAAATTAAACATAAACGCAATTATTTTAAGTTAAGCCTAGACTGATAAACCAACATTTTATGTTTATTGATTGTATTTACAATGCATGGACATTTAACTGTGTTTACCATCTTAGCTTTGATGTTATAATTAATTCTACACCTTTATTATAATAATACTAAACGTATGGAAATATTAAATATTTTTATAAAAAACTAACTATGAATAAACGGTAATTGGAAGATTAATTATGTGTATATGTTGCCGTAAGACTGGTAAAAGAATTGAAGTCAAGGCGTGATGAACTTCGTTCCCGACGGGGGTCCCATGACCGCACACATTTACTTTTGTTTAGCTCATTATTATTATTAGTTATTCAAAAGTAAATAATGCAAATAGTTTTAAAAAAATTACTGTTATTTTATATACAGAAAAGAATAACAAAGGATGCTACAATCATTTTAATTATTTAATTAAGTAAAAATGTAAACACGTTATACAAAATTATATTTTTATAGAAATAACTGTGACGACGTTTACAAATTATGCGTCTTAACACATAAAGTTTCTAATTTATGTAGAAAAAGAAATTTCTGGAAAACTATATCTTTAACGGTTACAAATTATTTTATTTATGGTATTTGTGACATAAACGAAAATTGAGATTTGTAAAAAAATACTTTTATTCCTGATAAATGGATGGTAAACTAACATGATTGAATGAAAAGAACAAATATTAATTTAAATAAAACATTTTGTTTAAATCATAGAAACACGTTGCATCAAACAAGTTAGACTTCATAAAATGTCACAATTCTTTAAGAAAAATTATTAATGGTAATTATATTTATTTACATCAATAAACGTAACCTCCAGTTTCACTAATGTTTAATGTTATTTATGTGAATTTTGGTTTTAATAATCTAAAACCAATATTGAATTTAAAGTAACTACCGTTTTCGTCCAGTCTGGTTTCATCAGGCCCAGTTTTAACTATGAAATGAATTTGACAAATTTCAAATTCGTTTACGGGCAATATTCTGATCCTGTCTTTATTAGCCTGAAGGGTATTTCATTTTAATGGGCCTATTTTAATTGCATAAACTGCTACGTAATTGTATTCGTATACATTTAAACTCTACGATTAGGCAGGCATTGCACCTTTGTAAAACCTGATTAAAAATAGTCAATGAATACTTATTGTAATAACTGATGAACTGGGTAAATTCCATGAAATAAATGTGGTGCATCATTTTTTTTTAGGGGGAAGATATTGCAAGTGGATAAGTCTGAATTAGCAATTAAAGTTAAACTAGTTATATTATAATTATTAATCGTAGATAATAATATTATTTGTTTACTATTAAAAATGTACTTACTCTACTTACAGTAAGCGGTTACTATAATATATTTAGGTTAACCTAGATATTTGTATAAACTGGTAGCGTGACAAAGCCTAATTAAAGTACGTGCTGCAATCTTTGACTCAGTCGTAAAACTAATGTGCTACTGTGCAAATAGTGTATCTAATAAATATGTTTATTGTATCGATCTAACATGTTTGTACCTCAGTACATAAACTTTAGTCTTTTCGTGAATCTACTTTCACACAAATTTTACGCTTTTATCCTAACAAATATGTGTCTTGAGAAATAGTTCTAAGTTCCTTTTATTTTAAAAACTACAGTAGGATATACATTTTTAAATATTTACATTATAAATTAAACAATGACAATATAAACTTACTTGTTTGCTCGTTATTGTTTCCTCATAAAAGTTGATTCTATATTTTCCCCTATATACTAATATGCTATACTATACTAATATTATAAGAAAGTACAATTTGTTTGTTTGTTTGCATATAGGGGGTAATCTCTGGGACTACTGAACTGATTAAAAACATAGTTTTACTAATAAAAAGCTACACTATAATTGTGAAACAGGACAGAATTAATTTTGATATAGTTGTTGAAACATCCAATAAAACAATAAATATTAATTGTTATACTTTAATTAAAGTTATAGAGCTGAAATTTTGTACATTTATTTCTTACAAGATGCATAGAAAAAGTAAACTAGATTAGCATTTTGTCCCGTGCTGCTAAGGGGTAAAAACCACTGAAACAATACAAATTGATAGTTATATTTTCCTTAAAGTTAGTGAGCTGAAAATTTGGACATTTATTTCTTACAACATACATAAAATAGTATCATAGATAGACATTTTATAAAAAAAATTTATTGTATACTTTCCATGAAGCTAGTGAATAAACCATTCATAAATTAAGGAATTTAGAACTAAGAAACCACCATGTTACATCCTAATTAAAATTAAATAAGACATATTAGAATTTATTAGTAGTAGTACCTATTTATATAAAATAACCTGTTTGCATTTTCTTCGACACGAGCCACCGAGGGTGTTGGCGAGCGAAGCGAGAAGGAGGCGGAGCCCTCTAGTAAAAAATAAAATAAAAAATTAATGTAGAAAATTTTTATTTTTTATTTAAAAAAATCATAAATATTGTAGCCTACTTATGCCTGTAAGACCTTATGGTCTTAATAACCAGATAAAGGTGTGAGCTACAAGAAAAAAAGGAATTACGATTCCACCTTAATAAGCGGAATACAAGTTATAGTATGTGCGTTATTATTAGCATTAAACTTAAATGGCCCGTTCTGTTGGCGTATCCTTAATAGTAAAAACAACTTGTGACTAAGGTAATAAACTACAAAGATTATGCTTTTTAAATTTATTAGTTAATATAAATAAGTTTGGGTACAATGATTTGAACTATAGTTTTTCTCTAGATCATATATAGTTATTTCCTATGTAGACTAAAACCAAAAACAAATAGCAGCCATTTTCCCACAGTGGGGTAAGTGAATATTACCACCATCACAAACTATCCTTCTTAGGTGATTGTAAATTATTATAAAACTCTTACAGTTATTCTTCTGTACCTTAACTTTAATTTTATGGCTAAATTATAAATTTGTTGGACAAATTTTAAATGTAAAAGTAATTTGAAGCTTACCTGTACGAAGTTCGTTAGGCACTTTGAAAATAATTTTTCACTTGCTCAGATATAAAAGTTAAAAATTATGACAATTCAACAATTAAATAAAATGTGCTACCTATACATGTTTCTTTATCTGTCCTAACTTAAGGGCTTAATTTTAGGACAGTATATTGTGTATGCATTGACGTTAATTTAATGTATTCCTAAAACATAAATACTATCATTCAAAAAATATCTAAAAAATTTACTCCTAATAATAAAAAATAATAAAAAACAGCTAGTTGGGAAGAAAAAATTGGTTAACTGAAATAAACAACTTTATAAGTATGATCTTAGGCTGGTTGAATAATGTTTAACATTTAAATAACTTTATGAACTTAAACTGGAAAATATAAGCATATTCTCTGATTACTACTATTACACATAATTCAATTAAATGATAATCATCTTCAAAGCTTTATAGACTGACCGTATAACTGACTATAAAACCAACGGAGTAAGCTTTACTACTTCCTTAGCTTCATAGCATCGTAATTGGATTGTGTCGAAGTCAACCATTTACATTCAGAACATAATAATATTACACAATCTGTTATTCGCATAAATAATAATACATTTATATTATTGTTAAAGTTCTTTTAAAAGTAACAGTAATATGATTAAATAATGACTGAATCAATGCAATTTTTAAATAAAACAATCTTTTTTGTGTTAAAAAATATAGTTAAAAACGATATTTTAAAATGTTGCCGTGACTCATCTGACAAGTTAACATTCTTCATTCATAAATTAAAACAATCTTTACTTCCGTGTTCTAAATACAACTTGCTGTAACAAACTGTCCACTCTATAGGTTTTCTATAGATTGAAATATGTTTAAAAATAAACTAAGTGTTTGTGAATTGTAAGATTTATAACGTGAAAATTAACTACAGTATATTTTTAAAGTTTCTGAAATTAACTAATATTTATTTTTGATCCATAATTTTTAAAACTGATAACTACTAAAGTTTAAGAAATATGCAGCAAGTTTTTAAAATCTCAACAGACAAATATACTGTGACTTGTTAACTAAAACTACACATATTTTATTTTATGTGTATGTATTTAATAATTATAATATAATATATCAGCAAAGTTACTATTGCGTTGCTCTAAACTGTTTTATGAATTAGTAAAATATATTTTATGTGTTTAAAAATATACCATCTATTAGCATACTTTATTATTTAAAGATAATATTCAACAATGTAATTTGTTAGTAAATAATAAGCTAGTAAATGATGTAATTTGCTAGTAAATATTTAAATATTTACTTTGAAATATTCACATATTTACTCAGAGCTAGAGATACACAATATGAACATCAGAATTGTGCATAGAAACCACAAAACTGTATATATAATATAGACTATATACTATATATACAGTTTTGTAGTTTAACATGCTATTTTTCTATACATTATTCTGCTGTTTATACTATTTATCTCTAGCTCTGCGTAAATATGTGAATATTTTGTAGTAAATATTTAAATATATATTATACATAACGTTCTAAAAATATATACTCATACAGAAAGAGTAGCAATGATATACAATTAATATTTCGTTTTAGCAAAACTCTAACTCCTAGTATGTAAACTGTATAAATTACGCGTGAGGTAGTGAATAAACATCTTAACCATCATAATTAGCTAAACGTAGGAGAGTGCGCCACACTTTAGCCTTTACCTTAACAAACTAAATTAGTTTAGAATTTTAGATCAACTAAAATTCAGAAAGGGAAAATCTGAGATCTTTTAAAACGATTAGCTCCATATTTTACATTTTACTTTCTCACTATACTATAGTATAGAGAAAGTATAGTGATCGCAAAAAAAATCGATGTTGAGATTTTTGTGGAAATATCCGTTTTGGGACCCCCTAAGTCCAAAAAAGTTGTTTTTACAAAATGTCTGTCTGTATGTATGTCTGTATGTCTGTATGTCTGTATGTCTGTATGTAGACAAAGCTAGAGAGAAAACTATTCGATCGATTTCAACTAAATTTGCACCAGACATGTCCAGTATGCCTGTATAGATGCACGAAAAAGGGTTTTGAACAATTTTGAAAAACAACCCCCTTTTTGGCCAAAAAACCCCAAAAAAATCAGTTATTATTTTTTTATAAAAAAACGGCTGTAACGATTTTGATAAAATTTGGCTAATTTGTAGCCTTTAATGTGCCCTACCATATACAAAAACCCGCATCTTTCTAAAAATTCTCGTTTAGCTAATAATAATAATAATAACTGATTTTTGGGGGTTTTTTGGCCATAAAGGGGGTTGTTTTTCAAAATTTTTCAAAACCTTTTTACGTGCATCTATAAAGACCTAATTGACGTGTTTGGTGCAAATTTGTTCGAAATCGATCGAATAGTTTTCTCTCTAGCTAATAATAATAATATTTATTAGTTAATCGCCTACTTTAATAAAAGTATAAAAAGCTAGAGAGTAAACTATTCGATCGATTTTAACAAAATTTGCACCAGACATGTCCAGTACGCCTGTATAGATGCACGAAAAAGGGTTTTGAATAATTTTGAAAAACAACTCCCTTTTTAGCCAAAAAAACCCCAAAAAATCAGTTATTATTTTTTTATAAAAAAACGGCTCTAACGATTTTGATAAAATTTGGCTTATTTGTAGCCTTTAATGTGCCCTACCATATACAGAAACCCGCATCTTTCTAAAAATTCTCGTTTAGCTAATAATAATAATAATAATAACTGATTTTTGGGGTTTTTTTGGCCATAAAGGTGGTTGTTTTTTAAAATTTTTCAAAACCTTTTTACGTGCATCTATATAGTCCTAATTGACGTGTTTGGTGCAAATTTGTTTGAAATCGATCGAATAGTTTTCTCTCTAATGAGAATATAATATTTTAATACGTTATTGTGACAGTCCTCTTGTTTGCATGCACTTTCAATCTTATAAAATATTAGTGAATTAAAAGGAAATACTAAATCATGTACAAATTTTAAATGCAACTAAATTTTGTATATATATACAGTTAACAGGGCTTATTATGTTAACACAAAATACATTTTAAATAAATATATCACATTACATTCCCTGGTCTTGATACGTGTGTATCATATTGTAAAATGTTTTATATAATCCTGAAACAATACTAAAATTAAATATTCTAATTCAATGAAGGTATTAAAGAAAATGTAGTTATCAGAAAAGCCTTGAACCTATACTTGATACAATTTAAATTCTGGATACTTTTACCAAATATGGGTTTAATAAACTCTTTTATAAAATTTTTAAACTAAAACATGTTCAGGTTTTTATAATGTATTAAATTTTAATAGTAAGTTATTATTTGTATATTTTACCTCAAATTATTTTGCTAACAATTCTGGTAAAACTATTGCATATCTAAACACAATTCTTGTAATACTACGATGGAATAAAACTTCTCATTGAAACAGATTCTGCACCTTACAACTTTCAACCTCGACATTGAAATCAATTTGAGCTTTAAACGTAGGATCAGGGGTTTTAAAACCAGAGGTTCGTGTTTCATCTTTCTGTTTGTGAATGGAATACTAATTACCATCGTTATTCCGTTTTGTTACAAATACATTCATAACTTTAATGGCAGTTATGTCTAACCAACTGTAATATACGATCGGCCAGGGTAACAAGGAAAGCATTTTAGGCTTAATCATCAAAAACTCTATGGTATCATAGTATTGTCATGACAGTAATAATCATTACTGACAAATTATATTTGTATTTTGGAATAACTCTAAATAATTTAAATAATTAATAAATATCAATAACAAATAGTCAAAAATGCAAAGCCGATCGTAATTATTATACATTTTTCATTGATTGCTAATATAATATATATATTTTTTAAACAATCTTCCAGGCGCAACAGGTTAGGCTTAAACAATATTATGATAAAAGATCAAATACAAATTTCGAGTTGTCAATATACTGAAAGGAAAATGAAGTTGAACGTGTTTGGACAGAAAAGGCTTACAGACAAGGTTTACCTACTTTGTTTCTTCTCTAACTCAGTAACTGACAAATCCACTTCACATTAAAAGCACAATATGTATACAATATAAAGCATAAAAGTAACAACCGTATTTCGTTAAAAGTTGCTTTTGAAACAACTAAATTTTTAACGATTAGGCCTACTATACCCCTACTATACGAAACAAATTTATTAAAAGTTAATTTTTCTTAGATGTTTATTTTGTCAGTTATTATTGCGCAACCAATTATTTGCATTAACATGAAAATAAAGCTAGTAGAATATAAATAAAATTATATAATATAAACAACTATGTATTTGTTATTTCTTCGCCTATAGTCACGTATATACATAGGTTTCATTTAATTACATAATAACACATTTCATAACAGATGTAACAGATTTACAATAATATTTTTGAGGAGCATTTTTTATCAGAGGTTAAACTATTTGGCATAATGTGAAACATTAGAACCTTTAACACAGTTGTGTAGAGTCAAGTTTCTGGCATTCGGTTTGTTTGCACAGTTTTGCTGTTTTCTTTAGACTAGCTTGTATGAAGAAACGACTTAAGGCAATGAAAAATAATGTGCACAAGAATACAATGTCAGACACAGGTGATAAAATACTTATAATTCCTGTGAAACAGACAAAATTACATTATGTACTTCAAATTATATATAAGTATGTACGAAAATTATGTTTATTCCAACTAGTTGAATGTATTGTAAACTAATTTCGAAAATCGTATCTATAATAATTTAAGTTTTTTAAATTTAATAACAATTTAAATATTTTCAAATCGAGTGCTGTAATTAAGTATTGCATTTTATTGCGTTTACAGTATGGCGCACATTCAAACTTCCAGATCTATTGTGTTGAGTGTTCCTTACAATAGAAAACGGAATACCAACGCCATCACATGTTGTCTGCAACAGAATGTTGCATACTGATTCCTTTTATG
>JAGFPH010021844.1:0-13039 GCA_018207615.1 Philaenus spumarius | reverse complement strand
ATTCTAAACTCAATTTCTTGCTTTGATCTAATATTGCAGACTCCAAGAGAGGCGCACATTTTGTTTTAGGTAGATCGTGCAGCAAATCTGATACATCGTGAAGATAGTGCAGTATAACTTCGATTTCAAATATATAAGAAAAAATTCTAAACACAATTTCTTCCGTAGATCTAATATTGCAAATTCCAAGAATCGCGCACATTTTTTTTTTAGGTAGATCGTGAAGATAGTGCAGTAAAACTTCGATTTCAAATAAATAAGAAAAGATTCTAAACACAATTTCTTCCGTAGATCTAATATTGCAGACTCCAAGAGACGTGCACATTTTGTTTTACGTAGATCGTGTAGCAAATCTGTTAGATCGTGAAGATAGTCCAGTATAACTGGGATTTCAAATAAATAAGAAAAGACGGATTCTAAACACAATTTCTTCCGTAGATCTAATATTGCAGACTCTAAGAGAAGCTTTGTGGGGCTACTTTACTCCTCTCTCCCAAACCCCTCAACCTCGAGACTCATCGGCAAATCGGATCTTCCAAGGAGGAGAAATTTCACCCCTCAACTCGGCTCGGACAAAGATGGTTTTGGCAAAACTGGAATACATAAACATTTTGTGACTTGCGTGTGCTTTTACTGCTTATCGTACGGCAAACGGTTGCTCGATGAAAATTGTTTTGACGTGGAAACAAATGGACGCAACGTATCAGTATATTAATAAAAACATCGAGTTTACATGTTTAGTTTAGTGGAAAATTGCCCATATTGTTTAAAAATTATTAATTAACTATACATTCAGTTTAGTAAACAATCATTTATACTTGTTTCAATATACTTAGTAAACAATCAACGATATTTTTTTCGCTAGTGAACAATTACCTATATTTTTTAGTAAAGTAAATAATCACGTATATTTTGTCAGTGTATAGTAAACAATCACCTATGATTTTTAGTATAGTCTAAACAATCACCCATATTTTTTCAATATAGTTAAAAAATATCTATATATACATTTATATATATATAGTGTAGGCCCATTAAACAATCACTTATACTTTTTTCTATATAGTATACAATCACATATATTTGTCAATATAGTAAACAATTACTGTACCTATATTTTTTAAGTATAGTAAACAATTATCTATTTTTTTAGTATAGTAAAAACAATCTCACCTATATTTTTTCAATATGATAAACAATCACCCATATCTTTTCAGTATAGTAAACAATTACCTTAATTTTTTAGTATAGTCTTAACAATCATCCATAGTTTTTAATATAGTTAATAGCTACCTATATATTCAGTGTATTAAACAATAGTTTATACTTTTTTCTAAACAACCGCCTATATTTTTTCAATATAGGAAACAATCACCTACATTTTACAATATAGTAAATAATCACCTATATTTTTTAGTATAGTAAACAATTACCTATATTTTTTAGTATAGTCTAACAATCACCTATAATTTTGAAATATAGTAAACAATCTCATATATTTTTTAGTATAGTCTAAACAATCACCTATATTTTCTCAATATAGTTAAAAATATATGTTCAGTGTAGTAAACAATCATTTATACTTTTTTCTATATTTTAAAAAATCACCTATACTTTTTTCTATATTATAGTAAACAATTATATATACTTTTTAAATATAGTAAACAATTATCTATATTTTTTCAATATAGTAAACAATCAAATATATTTTTCAGTATAGTCTGAACAATCACCTATATTTTTCAATATAGTAACAATCATCTACCTTTTACAATATAGTAGACAATCACCTACAATTTTTAGTATAGTAAACAATAATTACCTATATTTTTAGTATAGTCTTCACCTATATTTTTTCAATATAGTAAACAATTACTTCTATTTTTTGTAATGAAATTACCTTCAAAATTGTCTTCAGTCCTGTGAATTCTATTTTTTGTTCAATATAGTAAACAATCACCTATATATTTTCAATATAGTAAACAATCACCTAAATTTTTTCAATATAGTAAACAATCACCTATATTTTTCAATATAGTAAACAATCACCTATATGTTTTCAGTATAGTAAACAATTACCTATATTATTTAGCATAGCTTAAACAATCACCTTTATTTTTTCAATATAGTTAAAAACTACCGGTACCTACATATATTTAGTGTAGCCTATTAAACAATCATTTATACTTTTTTGTTTATAGTAAACAATCACATATATTTTTCAGTATAGTAAACAATTACGTATATTTTTAGTATAGTCTAAACAATCACCTATATTTTTGAAATATAGTAAACAATCTCCTATATGTTTTAGTATAGTCTAAACAATCACCTATATTTTCTCAATATAGTTAAAAATATATTTTCAGTGTAGTAAACAATCGTTTATACGTTTTGTTATATATTAAACAATCACCTATACTTTTTTCAGTATAGTCTGAACAATCACCTATATTTTTTCAATATAGTAACAATCATCTACCTTTTACAATATAGTAGACAATCACCTACAATTTTTAGTATAGTAAACAATAATTACCTATATTTTTATTATTGTCTTCACCTATATTTTTTCAATATAGTAAACAATCACTTACATTTTTGTTCAATATTGTAAACAATCACCTATAATAATAATAATAATAATAATAGGTCTTTATTGAACTAATATACAAAACTATTACAATTTCCTCAAAACTTCAGACAATACTCTTGGTCGGAAAACCGTCAGAGGGGTTGCCAATCCAAATTAGTTGGTCGTACAAAAACAAAATCAAAAGAGACTGAGATCAAAGAGAGTAAATTGATAAATTTTCCAACTGAACCACACTTTCTAGTCAATATATATAAATAAATATATATATATAGAAATAATAATAATAATAAATTAATGAACAAATTAAAAATTAAAAGTTAAACTCCTTGATTAAACTAGTCCTATACGTCCAGGCTTTACTGCAAAAGCGACTTATTTTACACCAACGTCTTCCATTTAAGTGTTCTATTAATTCTTGTGCTGATAACACATCCTTTGCGAAAATTTGTCTTCTAGACTCCTTCGGTATGGGACACACAGCAAGAAAATGTCGAATGTCTTCCTCTTCATTTGTATTACACAAGGAGCACATTTTAGATGTTGCCGTGTAGGAATATTTATTTAAATTTAATAATTCCGCCCTGGCTTTCAGAAACCAAATAATTAGATTAAATTTACTTTTGCTACTTAAATAATCTATATTAGAATTCAGCTGTTTACATATTAACGATCTTCCACTGTTGTGTAACAATGCTTCATAATTTGACTTTATTTTGGTTTTAATTTTTGTTATAACTTCCTCAATCATAAAATTCGGAAACACATAATTATTGGGAATATCATACAGTTCACATAAAACTTGCCACTCATTATACAAATATACTTTTTTGGCCAGTACCTGCTTTAGTAGGAGATTTGGGTAACGAGTTGAGGGCAGCTTAAAACATTTCTTCATGTACAACAAATGCAGTTTAACTGTGTACACAAAAATCGGATATATTTCAGTTTCTAGAAACAAGGCATAATTAGGTGCATTTGCCGGCAATTTAAACATTTTCTTTATAAAAAAACGCTGTGTCACTTCCACTGAGTCATATGATTTATATCCCCACACCTGGGCACCGTAACTTATTATTGACCTGAGGACAGAATTAAAAATTACCATTTTCTTCTCAAACGATATGTTCTTGTTTAAAATTATATTATTGAAAGAATTGAGCGAAAATTTAGCTGCTGATGATTTGTTCCTAAAATGCTCCTCCAGAGATAATTTTGTTGAGAGCGTTACGCCTAGGTATTTATACTTATTGACCACTTCGATTTGTTGTTCCCCGTAACTCCAATTCTCGAGCTTTGCTGGTTTGCCTCCATTTCTAAATACTAAAATTTTTGATTTATCCAGATTAACAATGAGGCTCCATTTTAAGCAATACTTATGAAATGTATTGATCATATTTTGCAATGTGCGCTTATCCGATGCCAGAAAAACAATATCATCTGCGAAGGCTAATAGTTTAATGATGGTACCCGCAATGTTAACTCCACCCTCCAATTCGTTATCAATATCATTTATCAACAAAGCAAACAGCAGTGGGCTTAGATTACACCCTTGCTTGACTCCAGAACATGTTTCAAATTCCCTAGATAAACCCTTTGAGTTCCACACCATTGCAAGAGTATTTGTATACAAATTTCTTAAAATATTTATAACCTTTGTAGACATACCATACTCCGTAAGCTTATAAAACAGTGCATAACGGTCAACTCTATCGAATGCTGCAGATAGATCTACAAAAAATGCAAACACTTTACTACGTTTCGTACTCAGTTTAATCTTCACTATACTTATCAAATTATGTATGTTATCTATTGTACTGTACGACTTACGAAACCCAGCCTGGAATTCCTTTATTATACCTCGTTTGTCTGCCCAATGAGTCAATCTTTTTAGAAGTAGGCTAGCAAATATTTTGCCAATCACGTTATTAAATGACAATCCTCTGTAATTGGAAGCGTCACTCGTATCGCCCTTTTTATGAATAGGGAAGACAATTGATCTCTTAAAACTTTCAGGCGCAGCATTAGTTTCAAAAATTGCGTTATAAACCTCCACCATCTTTTGCAACATTGAATGTGGGGCATATTTAAAAAATTCGTTGGGTATCCTGTCATTCCCAGGTGCTTTATTGTCCTTGATCTTCCTAACAACTGCAAACAATTCCGCCATTTGGAAAGGAGCGTCCAAAAATTCATCCTGTATAAAAGGTTCAGTCCAGACAACATTGCAAGTATTAATTCTTGGGTTTAGGAGACTTCTAAAATGGTTTACCCAATCTGCAGCTGTAATACTGTTGTTCGTCAAAAAGGATTTCTTTTTCAAAATACGTACCATCTTCCAGAACTGACCGGCGTCCTGCACTTCATCTAGTTTTACTACGCAACTATGAAAATATTCCTTTTTCTTTTTGCACACATTCTTTTATAAACTCTATTCCAATATATGTATTGTTGTTTGATTGCAACTGCGTTAGTACTCCTATACAAGTTCAAAAGCTTGAATACTCTATCTCGCGCTCTATAACATTCTACATCAAACCAGACTTGTTTAAAGCATCTTGTTGTACACACTCCTCTTCTCTTAGCACATTTCCGAACTATCTCAGTTATAGAATCACTATCCTCTTCAGGGTGCCCTGTCCATATTCTCTCCTTCATTTCTATATTTATTTTGCTCTCCCATTCCTTCGCACTTTGACTACTCCAATTAAGTTTCGGAAGAATTGGAATACTATCCTCGTGGTCTACGACCTTCTTTCCTAGTGTGATTTTTACATTTATAGGCATATGATCAGATAGAAGTTGTCTGCACACCTGGAAGAACTCAATGCCCTTCAATAACTCCAAAGAAACTGCACACAAATCTATTACCGAAGAGCCCTGTCCACCAAGGAATGTAAACTCTCCCTTTTCATCTCCAAACACGCGACCATTAAGAATAACCAGGTTAAAATCTTCAAATGCCGATAACAGTTTAACTCCATTAGAGTTGAGCTTAGTATCCCTTGAACTTCTATGTCCTCTCAGTAGCTGATGTGAACTATCCAATAGGTCGTCTGGGATTACTTGCTTCGTACCCACTCTACCATTAAAGTGACAATCACCTATATATTTTCAATATAGTAAACAATCACCTAAACTTTTTTCAATGTAGTAAACAATCACCTATATTTTTCAATATAGAAAACGATCTCCTATATATTTTCAGTGTAGTAGACAATTACCTATATTTTTTAGCATAGCTTAAACAATCACCTTTATTTTTTCAATACAGTTAAAAACTACCTACATATATTTAGTGTATTAAACAATCATTTATACGTTTTTGTTTATAGTAAAAAATCACATATATTTTTTCAGTATAGTAAACAATTACCTATATTTTTTAGTATAGTCTAAACAGTCACCTATATTTTTTCAGTATAGTCAATAATTACCTATAATTTGTAGTATAGTCTAAACAATCACCTATATTTTTTCAATATAGTTAAAAACTACCTATATGCATACGAGTATTTAGTTTAAAACAATTATTTATACTTTGTTCTATATAGTAAACAATCTTCTATATTTTTCTTAATATAGTAGACAATCACCTAAATTTTTCAATATAATAGCCAATCACCTATGTTTTTAATATAGTAAAGAATCGCCTACATTTTTCGTGACTTCTACAAAAACAGCACATCGATATCATATCCCAGAGTTCAAACATATCTATCTTTATAATCTTTAATATGGTATAATATTCTATATATTGGCTCCATTTTTCATGGTCTCAGAGACTTTTTATTGTTGGTTTTAAACCTTCATGATTATCATTTTTATGATCTTCAAAATGGTGTAATACTCTAATCAACGGCTAACTTTTATATGGTTTTTGAGATTTTGTATTGTCGGTTTAATCTTTACGACAGCACAGTAATCTTTATGACCTTTAAAATATTATAACCATGCACAGTTGCATCGGCCTGACTTGCTAGGAAATTTTCTCTCGACCTCCAGCTGTAAAACATATCCATGTTAAAATGGTAAATAAACCATAAGCTGGAAATCGGGGCAGATGTGATGTTTACACTAAGTATTATTGACATGTCATGTTTGAGATGTTTTCATGGAACTAATCTTGCGGAAAGAAAGTGTCATCCTTTCTCCCTCGCTCAATCAGTTTAACAGCCAGAGTACAAGGAGGGCACGTTCCCCAACCCTTTGTGTCCAGGTACATCGGCGCCATCTACCGGTATAATCCTCTCAACCGCCGCTCTATTGGGCTCTTCAACTCTTCCCAAAACCTAGTAGCCGTAGCGTCACTTAAACTTAAAAACGTTGCCTTCCTTCGCTAAAATGCAATTATTTCTTTCTACTGCGCCTTTTAGTGGACCCACGCCGGCGCCGTTTGAAGCCATATAACAGATTAACTAGAAATGGTGCAACGTTTTTCCATTAAGGGAATATTTATCCTGCCACAAAACAAAACTGATATTTTTGTTTTATTAATATTTATTTTATCATACTTCACATCCTGAAAACTTAAAAGTGGTTTAAATGGTAGACAAAAATAATAGGTAAACATGCATAGAATAAATGTGAATGAAAAACAAATTTATACTTACCCCCAAAGGAAAAGCGTGTCGTGGGGGACCTTCAGATACAGTGTTACACAATTTTTCAAGAACAAAGGAGGAATTTTACAGAAGCTGGACTTAAAACAATATTATACTTAATTCTGAAAGTAGAATTGAAACATAATTACAAATAATTGACCGAGCGAAGCGAGGTCTCCGTTTTAGCTCGACCGTTCGGCATTTCGTCTGTGTGTCTGTCTGTCTGTCTCACGATCACGGCCAAACGCCTTGACCTATTGTCATGATTTTTTGCATGAATGTTTCTTATTCCTAGGCCGAGCCATGTATATATATATGGTTCATTTTTAACCCCTTAAATAAAATAAAAATGGCAGCCGCACAGTTTCTCTTAGTGTAAGATTTTTTGCAAAGCCAGTTTGTGGCTTAACCGTAAGTCGAATTGAAAAACTAGTAACATTTAGTGGGTAGCAAATTTGATGTTCTACAAAATTGTTTTCTTGATTTTTTCCGTATCTCTAACGGTAAGCTCACAAAATGGCCGCAAATTTGTTAAAAATCGTTCAGGTTTTTTTATTTTAACCTTTTTTTATACGTTTATTCTTTAGATATCTTCATAAAACCTTATAACTTTTGAAGAGGGAGAGAGAGAGAGTTTACCTGCTGTCTTGCTCTTTCCTGCGCTACGTCAGTGTGGCCACTGTGACTGTGAGTGAGTTGTGGTTACTTCCCTACTGGCACACTATTTTTAACCTAAGCTCAAAACCACATTTTTTATTTCAACGAGCGAGGTCTACTGTTCACAGAACTACTAGTAGGCTACGTTATTTACAGATTTAGGAAAAATGCTGAGTTTATCCAAAAACATTATCATTGTTAAAGATTCAAATCCTAAGCAATTTATGAAACCTCGACAGAGACCCAACATTGTTATTTAATAACAATAACAATTAGTCTAGTCCATTATGGAGGGCAGCACAAGGGTCCATATTATAAAAGAATCTTACAACGATTGTGCATTGGAAAGTTGTATTTCTAAAGGGTAGTGCTTCGTACGTAATTTTGATAAAAAATATAGCTTGTAAACGTTTGACCTTAAGATTAAAATGAGTCGAACATTGTGTGTAGAACATAACTTTTACTTCGAACTAGGGGACACTCCTTACGATTTGCGTCGCTTCGTCCTTGAAGGCCGACTTCGCTCACACTCACACTGTGTATCAGCAAAAATACGAGATAAAAAAATCATATTCCTTAACAGCACCCTAAAATCCTTTAATATGCAAACACCAAGTTTTATTAAGTTCGGCGAAATTGTAAGAAATTTCAGTTTCTTCGGAATTTGTAGGGATAATGTCTGTTTGATGATGCTCTTTCTATTAGTTGCCGTTATTTCATGTCAACGACGCAGTAGCATAAGGTCAGTTGGAGTAACTTGAGGCTGTTGTTCAATGTAACTCAGCACCTTCTCGATCGCTTGAAGCCCATCTGAGTGAGATACCTTTTCACTTTCAGGCACGACGTTCTTCATCTTCACTAAGCTGGCTTCTTCGTTTATTGCCTCCACGATCATGTCATCAGTTACCTCCAGATTCACGTCGGCAATTACCCATTCATTAATACCATTAGAGTTAATTCCTTCTACTGATGAGATTTGTTGTGCTAGAACAAAAATGTATTCGTTGTTTTCTTTCTTTTGTTGTGTAACTTTTTAATTTTAATACTGTACAACGGTTAGCTGATGCTCGGTAAATCGAGGACCTACTCTATCCTCTTTTTTTGGGGTAGTTTTATAATTTCCTCCACTGACAGGTGTTAAATAAACAGCTTTTTAAAAAGGTCTTTAATAAAGCAGTCGTAGGACTGCCGACAAAAGTGAAAACTGAATATAAATCGTTGGTTTTATTGGATTAATCCGAAATTTGATCGTTGTTTTTATCTTGTCCCATTTCAAATTGAAATCTAAAAATAACATGATCAACATTGGACATAAAATTGGAACCTGCTAAGGAGATTAGCATGTTTAAGAAAATGAATGGTGCACAAACTCCCCCAACGAATAAAACGACCCATCCAGTCAATAGAAGCTGTCTAAACCTGTTTTTTTTTTAAATCTTATAATTTTGTTAATTTTTTATATTTTCAGAGAGCTTATAAATGAAACTGCTTGGGAAGGAAGTTTGCTTTAGAGACTTTGTGCTTTTATTTTAACGGTAGTTACTTAAGCCCCTAAAGAACAGCTCATTAGTTTAAAAATCCTAACATAATTTTAGGTTACATTTATTTGCAACCAATTTGGCAAATTTAGAATCAGGTAATTATAAGTCAAACATCTGGTGTTACTATTATATTGTTTCCTTTGTTTATATTGTTTCTTGGCAATATCAAACTTTGTTTGAAATGTTGATTATTGATTATTGTAACATTTAACGGTGAAATTACAACGTATGCCACAATTCGAATTATTGGGGATGGTCGTGTCTATTTAGATCTCTGTCTTACATTAGCTATGCATAGTCCACCGCTCAATCACCATTCCCGTGAACATATAACAGTATACAATAATTTGTTTGCATTGGCTTCGCAATGGGTCGCCGCCGTTGTGAGCAAAGCGAGCAGGGGTGGAGCCCCTAGTAATTTTATAAATTACTTCCAAAAACGACTTATATTACCACACACATTTAAATTTGAAGAAAGCTCCAATGTTTAATGAAAATATAACGAAAATCTCTCTTCCTATTTTCAGACAATTCAACTGAATTTCGTCTTGTTTATACCCAAATACCTTTAGTACAAATTTAATGTAGCATTTTTGTAATCTACGAATTATGGTTACTCAATGCCACTGGACAATATTTTGCTGAAAACAATTTAATAATCAATCCATGTAAAACTAAGTACATACACTTCAGTAGAAAGCATAGCTCAAATCAGACACCGAGAATCATGCTAGGCGATACTTGAAGAAGTGCAATCAATACAATTTGTGGGTCTTCTAATTGATGGCAAGTTGAACTGGCATGACCATATTAGCAGTATTAGTACCAAAATTAGGTCAGCTATAAAAGCTATATTGCGGTACAACGATACATTTTAACAGCCTATATAAGGGCTAGTGTATCATTATTTGAACGCTAAGAACGCTATGGTATGTTGCTTCCCATAGAGCCATAGGTGCTCGCTAAGAAATGTTTTAAAAAAATTCGAAATTTTAGGGGAGGTTTTGTTACTAAAATTTACAAAGTTACTAAAAAAAAACCACCGAACGGATTGGAATGAAAATTGGTATGTAGCTTCCTCTAAGGCCCTAGGTGCTCGCATAGAAAGGTTTAAAAAAATCAAAATTTTAGGGTAGGTTTTAGGAGGGTCAATGTTACTAAAACTCCCCATAAGAAATACATAGTGTAATATATTTATTGATATACTATATTTTTTGTTAATATACATTTAACTTTGATTTTTCTATCCGTGCAAAGCCGGATCGAGCCAGCTAGTGTTATTATAATAAAGGTGTAGATTTATTATAACCCCAAAGCTGAGATGGTAAATACAATTAAATGTCCATTCATTGTAAATACATTCAATAAAAATAAAATTTTGTTCATCAGTCTGTGATAAAACTCTGTGATTTTATTCCTTACTTTGCATTATTTACATACAAAAATGATAGAAAATTAAAATATACGAATTACAGAGAGAAGAAGAGAGAGAAAGAGAAAGCCGCATTTAATGGACATAAACCTTTTTTATGAAACGAAAATTTATAAATATCTACTAGCTGACCCGTACGGCGGTGCTCGTGGTGGTTGGTATTTTCAGTCTTTTTAACGTAATTGTATTCTTTTTAAGTGTTCAGTCAGTGAGTGGTATTTGGCTTTTATATACATAGATCTTAAATAATAAAAGCACTATTGTCATAACAATAAAAGATCAGAAATTATGATTTTAGTAACTTTGATCCCCCCAAACCCCTCCTAAAATTTCGAAATTGTTCATACCCTTTCTTAGTGAGCACCTATGGCCCTAGAGGAAGCTACATACCAAATTTTATTCCAATTCGTTCGGTAGTTTTGAAGAAATCGTTTTTTAATAACTTTGATCCCCCCAAACCCCTCCTAAAATTTCAATTTTTTTCAAACCCTTTCTTAGTGAGCACCTATGGCCCTAGAGGAAGCTACATACCAAATTTCATTTCAATTCGTTCGGTAGTTTTTGAGAAATCGTGATGAGTGAGTGAGTGAGTGAGTGAGTGAGTGGTATTTCGCTTTTATATATATATATATATATATATATATATATAGATAATCAAAGTATCCATATTAAATAACATTAGGATTTGAAGAAAAGGTGTGATGAAATTCGTTCCTGACGGGTTCCCACGACCGCACACATTTTATTTGTCATTATGAAATGTCTTATACAAATACTATTTGTCAAGAAATAGTCTAGGTGTTTACTAACAACTGCCCGCAAACTGCTACGGTTTGTAAAGCTGCTGACAGCTGAATATGTAATTGATTTGACCTGGTATAGCAAATCTGTAAGACCGATTTGAAAGACTACTAAATAGAAATAATCGTACTTTTGTCAGTAAATTCTGCACAGATGGGCTGAATTTTCGATATAATTTAATTTTAAAATAACACTATTATTTTATTTAAAACATGTTCGTAATTTTTGTTTGTTTTATGTTTGATTATTTTGCGTTCTGCAGTATTTATTGTTTTGTTCAATTACAACTCCTCAGAAGGGCCTGAGGCCATGAGTATTGTTTGGGTGTATAATATCCCTTTATTTATTCACGACATATTGTGTTTAACAGCCATTTTAAATAATAATTTAATAAGTGGACCCACGCACAAAAAAGTCCGAAGAGTAGAGCCCAGCGGCGTTGCGTTGCGTCGTTGCGTCATTTTGTAATTGTATTTCAAAGGACAAAAATAAGTCAGAAGTTAAGTATATTTATACTTATTCATATTAGGTATATGTACTTTATAACGATTTCATTATGAAACTACGTATCCGAAATAAAACAATGAATGGTATGCTGAGCATTTCCCCTTTTTTCCAAAACTATAATAAATCTATTATAAAATCAGTTTGGAACAGAGGGAACAGAGTCTACTAGTAGCAACAAAAATGGGAAATATCATCAAATTTACTCCAGTCTAGATTTTAACCCAGTCTAGGCGAAAAACACTATTTTAATAGTAAAAAATAAATATAAGTTGCAGGAAATAAAATGGGCATTTAAGTGTAGAGCTGAATTAATCATTTAAATTTTAAACCGTGGGTTGAAGGGACAAATTATCTATGCTCGTTGTTTAAATGGGGGTGAATGAAGATGTTTACCATTTTGTGGCAGAATGCCCGATATTGATTCAATATAGACTATCTATCTGGGTAAAGAAAGATTATCTCTGTCATATTTCAAGGATTTCATGAATGGTCAGGATTGGGTTGTATTGTGTAAATATCTTAAAACAAGCATGGCATTCATTATAGATAGACATTAATAAAAGAATTTAACTTTTGAAAATAGTTTTAGATTATGCTGATTTTTGAAGTTATTAATAATTTAATTTTTGTTATAACTTATATTTATGTTTGTATTGATGATTTTTGATTGTGTAAGTTGAGTAAGTTTATACTTCTATTTATATTAAATAATAGTTAGTTGTTGCCAACCTAGCAGACGGCTGCATATGTTATGAAACGTTGTTGTAATTTTGAAGAAGTGTAAATAAAGCAGCTTATATTATTATTATTATTAGTAGTAGTAGTAAAGCTATTAACAATAAATATTTAGATTGACGTGTGAGTAGTATACTTGATAGAATATACTTGGTAGAATAAAACTTGA
>JAGFPH010021843.1:0-13039 GCA_018207615.1 Philaenus spumarius | reverse complement strand
ATTCTAAACTCAATTTCTTGCTTTGATCTAATATTGCAGACTCCAAGAGAGGCGCACATTTTGTTTTAGGTAGATCGTGCAGCAAATCTGATACATCGTGAAGATAGTGCAGTATAACTTCGATTTCAAATATATAAGAAAAAATTCTAAACACAATTTCTTCCGTAGATCTAATATTGCAAATTCCAAGAATCGCGCACATTTTTTTTTTAGGTAGATCGTGAAGATAGTGCAGTAAAACTTCGATTTCAAATAAATAAGAAAAGATTCTAAACACAATTTCTTCCGTAGATCTAATATTGCAGACTCCAAGAGACGTGCACATTTTGTTTTACGTAGATCGTGTAGCAAATCTGTTAGATCGTGAAGATAGTCCAGTATAACTGGGATTTCAAATAAATAAGAAAAGACGGATTCTAAACACAATTTCTTCCGTAGATCTAATATTGCAGACTCTAAGAGAAGCTTTGTGGGGCTACTTTACTCCTCTCTCCCAAACCCCTCAACCTCGAGACTCATCGGCAAATCGGATCTTCCAAGGAGGAGAAATTTCACCCCTCAACTCGGCTCGGACAAAGATGGTTTTGGCAAAACTGGAATACATAAACATTTTGTGACTTGCGTGTGCTTTTACTGCTTATCGTACGGCAAACGGTTGCTCGATGAAAATTGTTTTGACGTGGAAACAAATGGACGCAACGTATCAGTATATTAATAAAAACATCGAGTTTACATGTTTAGTTTAGTGGAAAATTGCCCATATTGTTTAAAAATTATTAATTAACTATACATTCAGTTTAGTAAACAATCATTTATACTTGTTTCAATATACTTAGTAAACAATCAACGATATTTTTTTCGCTAGTGAACAATTACCTATATTTTTTAGTAAAGTAAATAATCACGTATATTTTGTCAGTGTATAGTAAACAATCACCTATGATTTTTAGTATAGTCTAAACAATCACCCATATTTTTTCAATATAGTTAAAAAATATCTATATATACATTTATATATATATAGTGTAGGCCCATTAAACAATCACTTATACTTTTTTCTATATAGTATACAATCACATATATTTGTCAATATAGTAAACAATTACTGTACCTATATTTTTTAAGTATAGTAAACAATTATCTATTTTTTTAGTATAGTAAAAACAATCTCACCTATATTTTTTCAATATGATAAACAATCACCCATATCTTTTCAGTATAGTAAACAATTACCTTAATTTTTTAGTATAGTCTTAACAATCATCCATAGTTTTTAATATAGTTAATAGCTACCTATATATTCAGTGTATTAAACAATAGTTTATACTTTTTTCTAAACAACCGCCTATATTTTTTCAATATAGGAAACAATCACCTACATTTTACAATATAGTAAATAATCACCTATATTTTTTAGTATAGTAAACAATTACCTATATTTTTTAGTATAGTCTAACAATCACCTATAATTTTGAAATATAGTAAACAATCTCATATATTTTTTAGTATAGTCTAAACAATCACCTATATTTTCTCAATATAGTTAAAAATATATGTTCAGTGTAGTAAACAATCATTTATACTTTTTTCTATATTTTAAAAAATCACCTATACTTTTTTCTATATTATAGTAAACAATTATATATACTTTTTAAATATAGTAAACAATTATCTATATTTTTTCAATATAGTAAACAATCAAATATATTTTTCAGTATAGTCTGAACAATCACCTATATTTTTCAATATAGTAACAATCATCTACCTTTTACAATATAGTAGACAATCACCTACAATTTTTAGTATAGTAAACAATAATTACCTATATTTTTAGTATAGTCTTCACCTATATTTTTTCAATATAGTAAACAATTACTTCTATTTTTTGTAATGAAATTACCTTCAAAATTGTCTTCAGTCCTGTGAATTCTATTTTTTGTTCAATATAGTAAACAATCACCTATATATTTTCAATATAGTAAACAATCACCTAAATTTTTTCAATATAGTAAACAATCACCTATATTTTTCAATATAGTAAACAATCACCTATATGTTTTCAGTATAGTAAACAATTACCTATATTATTTAGCATAGCTTAAACAATCACCTTTATTTTTTCAATATAGTTAAAAACTACCGGTACCTACATATATTTAGTGTAGCCTATTAAACAATCATTTATACTTTTTTGTTTATAGTAAACAATCACATATATTTTTCAGTATAGTAAACAATTACGTATATTTTTAGTATAGTCTAAACAATCACCTATATTTTTGAAATATAGTAAACAATCTCCTATATGTTTTAGTATAGTCTAAACAATCACCTATATTTTCTCAATATAGTTAAAAATATATTTTCAGTGTAGTAAACAATCGTTTATACGTTTTGTTATATATTAAACAATCACCTATACTTTTTTCAGTATAGTCTGAACAATCACCTATATTTTTTCAATATAGTAACAATCATCTACCTTTTACAATATAGTAGACAATCACCTACAATTTTTAGTATAGTAAACAATAATTACCTATATTTTTATTATTGTCTTCACCTATATTTTTTCAATATAGTAAACAATCACTTACATTTTTGTTCAATATTGTAAACAATCACCTATAATAATAATAATAATAATAATAGGTCTTTATTGAACTAATATACAAAACTATTACAATTTCCTCAAAACTTCAGACAATACTCTTGGTCGGAAAACCGTCAGAGGGGTTGCCAATCCAAATTAGTTGGTCGTACAAAAACAAAATCAAAAGAGACTGAGATCAAAGAGAGTAAATTGATAAATTTTCCAACTGAACCACACTTTCTAGTCAATATATATAAATAAATATATATATATAGAAATAATAATAATAATAAATTAATGAACAAATTAAAAATTAAAAGTTAAACTCCTTGATTAAACTAGTCCTATACGTCCAGGCTTTACTGCAAAAGCGACTTATTTTACACCAACGTCTTCCATTTAAGTGTTCTATTAATTCTTGTGCTGATAACACATCCTTTGCGAAAATTTGTCTTCTAGACTCCTTCGGTATGGGACACACAGCAAGAAAATGTCGAATGTCTTCCTCTTCATTTGTATTACACAAGGAGCACATTTTAGATGTTGCCGTGTAGGAATATTTATTTAAATTTAATAATTCCGCCCTGGCTTTCAGAAACCAAATAATTAGATTAAATTTACTTTTGCTACTTAAATAATCTATATTAGAATTCAGCTGTTTACATATTAACGATCTTCCACTGTTGTGTAACAATGCTTCATAATTTGACTTTATTTTGGTTTTAATTTTTGTTATAACTTCCTCAATCATAAAATTCGGAAACACATAATTATTGGGAATATCATACAGTTCACATAAAACTTGCCACTCATTATACAAATATACTTTTTTGGCCAGTACCTGCTTTAGTAGGAGATTTGGGTAACGAGTTGAGGGCAGCTTAAAACATTTCTTCATGTACAACAAATGCAGTTTAACTGTGTACACAAAAATCGGATATATTTCAGTTTCTAGAAACAAGGCATAATTAGGTGCATTTGCCGGCAATTTAAACATTTTCTTTATAAAAAAACGCTGTGTCACTTCCACTGAGTCATATGATTTATATCCCCACACCTGGGCACCGTAACTTATTATTGACCTGAGGACAGAATTAAAAATTACCATTTTCTTCTCAAACGATATGTTCTTGTTTAAAATTATATTATTGAAAGAATTGAGCGAAAATTTAGCTGCTGATGATTTGTTCCTAAAATGCTCCTCCAGAGATAATTTTGTTGAGAGCGTTACGCCTAGGTATTTATACTTATTGACCACTTCGATTTGTTGTTCCCCGTAACTCCAATTCTCGAGCTTTGCTGGTTTGCCTCCATTTCTAAATACTAAAATTTTTGATTTATCCAGATTAACAATGAGGCTCCATTTTAAGCAATACTTATGAAATGTATTGATCATATTTTGCAATGTGCGCTTATCCGATGCCAGAAAAACAATATCATCTGCGAAGGCTAATAGTTTAATGATGGTACCCGCAATGTTAACTCCACCCTCCAATTCGTTATCAATATCATTTATCAACAAAGCAAACAGCAGTGGGCTTAGATTACACCCTTGCTTGACTCCAGAACATGTTTCAAATTCCCTAGATAAACCCTTTGAGTTCCACACCATTGCAAGAGTATTTGTATACAAATTTCTTAAAATATTTATAACCTTTGTAGACATACCATACTCCGTAAGCTTATAAAACAGTGCATAACGGTCAACTCTATCGAATGCTGCAGATAGATCTACAAAAAATGCAAACACTTTACTACGTTTCGTACTCAGTTTAATCTTCACTATACTTATCAAATTATGTATGTTATCTATTGTACTGTACGACTTACGAAACCCAGCCTGGAATTCCTTTATTATACCTCGTTTGTCTGCCCAATGAGTCAATCTTTTTAGAAGTAGGCTAGCAAATATTTTGCCAATCACGTTATTAAATGACAATCCTCTGTAATTGGAAGCGTCACTCGTATCGCCCTTTTTATGAATAGGGAAGACAATTGATCTCTTAAAACTTTCAGGCGCAGCATTAGTTTCAAAAATTGCGTTATAAACCTCCACCATCTTTTGCAACATTGAATGTGGGGCATATTTAAAAAATTCGTTGGGTATCCTGTCATTCCCAGGTGCTTTATTGTCCTTGATCTTCCTAACAACTGCAAACAATTCCGCCATTTGGAAAGGAGCGTCCAAAAATTCATCCTGTATAAAAGGTTCAGTCCAGACAACATTGCAAGTATTAATTCTTGGGTTTAGGAGACTTCTAAAATGGTTTACCCAATCTGCAGCTGTAATACTGTTGTTCGTCAAAAAGGATTTCTTTTTCAAAATACGTACCATCTTCCAGAACTGACCGGCGTCCTGCACTTCATCTAGTTTTACTACGCAACTATGAAAATATTCCTTTTTCTTTTTGCACACATTCTTTTATAAACTCTATTCCAATATATGTATTGTTGTTTGATTGCAACTGCGTTAGTACTCCTATACAAGTTCAAAAGCTTGAATACTCTATCTCGCGCTCTATAACATTCTACATCAAACCAGACTTGTTTAAAGCATCTTGTTGTACACACTCCTCTTCTCTTAGCACATTTCCGAACTATCTCAGTTATAGAATCACTATCCTCTTCAGGGTGCCCTGTCCATATTCTCTCCTTCATTTCTATATTTATTTTGCTCTCCCATTCCTTCGCACTTTGACTACTCCAATTAAGTTTCGGAAGAATTGGAATACTATCCTCGTGGTCTACGACCTTCTTTCCTAGTGTGATTTTTACATTTATAGGCATATGATCAGATAGAAGTTGTCTGCACACCTGGAAGAACTCAATGCCCTTCAATAACTCCAAAGAAACTGCACACAAATCTATTACCGAAGAGCCCTGTCCACCAAGGAATGTAAACTCTCCCTTTTCATCTCCAAACACGCGACCATTAAGAATAACCAGGTTAAAATCTTCAAATGCCGATAACAGTTTAACTCCATTAGAGTTGAGCTTAGTATCCCTTGAACTTCTATGTCCTCTCAGTAGCTGATGTGAACTATCCAATAGGTCGTCTGGGATTACTTGCTTCGTACCCACTCTACCATTAAAGTGACAATCACCTATATATTTTCAATATAGTAAACAATCACCTAAACTTTTTTCAATGTAGTAAACAATCACCTATATTTTTCAATATAGAAAACGATCTCCTATATATTTTCAGTGTAGTAGACAATTACCTATATTTTTTAGCATAGCTTAAACAATCACCTTTATTTTTTCAATACAGTTAAAAACTACCTACATATATTTAGTGTATTAAACAATCATTTATACGTTTTTGTTTATAGTAAAAAATCACATATATTTTTTCAGTATAGTAAACAATTACCTATATTTTTTAGTATAGTCTAAACAGTCACCTATATTTTTTCAGTATAGTCAATAATTACCTATAATTTGTAGTATAGTCTAAACAATCACCTATATTTTTTCAATATAGTTAAAAACTACCTATATGCATACGAGTATTTAGTTTAAAACAATTATTTATACTTTGTTCTATATAGTAAACAATCTTCTATATTTTTCTTAATATAGTAGACAATCACCTAAATTTTTCAATATAATAGCCAATCACCTATGTTTTTAATATAGTAAAGAATCGCCTACATTTTTCGTGACTTCTACAAAAACAGCACATCGATATCATATCCCAGAGTTCAAACATATCTATCTTTATAATCTTTAATATGGTATAATATTCTATATATTGGCTCCATTTTTCATGGTCTCAGAGACTTTTTATTGTTGGTTTTAAACCTTCATGATTATCATTTTTATGATCTTCAAAATGGTGTAATACTCTAATCAACGGCTAACTTTTATATGGTTTTTGAGATTTTGTATTGTCGGTTTAATCTTTACGACAGCACAGTAATCTTTATGACCTTTAAAATATTATAACCATGCACAGTTGCATCGGCCTGACTTGCTAGGAAATTTTCTCTCGACCTCCAGCTGTAAAACATATCCATGTTAAAATGGTAAATAAACCATAAGCTGGAAATCGGGGCAGATGTGATGTTTACACTAAGTATTATTGACATGTCATGTTTGAGATGTTTTCATGGAACTAATCTTGCGGAAAGAAAGTGTCATCCTTTCTCCCTCGCTCAATCAGTTTAACAGCCAGAGTACAAGGAGGGCACGTTCCCCAACCCTTTGTGTCCAGGTACATCGGCGCCATCTACCGGTATAATCCTCTCAACCGCCGCTCTATTGGGCTCTTCAACTCTTCCCAAAACCTAGTAGCCGTAGCGTCACTTAAACTTAAAAACGTTGCCTTCCTTCGCTAAAATGCAATTATTTCTTTCTACTGCGCCTTTTAGTGGACCCACGCCGGCGCCGTTTGAAGCCATATAACAGATTAACTAGAAATGGTGCAACGTTTTTCCATTAAGGGAATATTTATCCTGCCACAAAACAAAACTGATATTTTTGTTTTATTAATATTTATTTTATCATACTTCACATCCTGAAAACTTAAAAGTGGTTTAAATGGTAGACAAAAATAATAGGTAAACATGCATAGAATAAATGTGAATGAAAAACAAATTTATACTTACCCCCAAAGGAAAAGCGTGTCGTGGGGGACCTTCAGATACAGTGTTACACAATTTTTCAAGAACAAAGGAGGAATTTTACAGAAGCTGGACTTAAAACAATATTATACTTAATTCTGAAAGTAGAATTGAAACATAATTACAAATAATTGACCGAGCGAAGCGAGGTCTCCGTTTTAGCTCGACCGTTCGGCATTTCGTCTGTGTGTCTGTCTGTCTGTCTAACGATCACGGCCAAACGCCTTGACCTATTGTCATGATTTTTTGCATGAATGTTTCTTATTCCTAGGCCGAGCCATGTATATATATATGGTTCATTTTTAACCCCTTAAATAAAATAAAAATGGCAGCCGCACAGTTTCTCTTAGTGTAAGATTTTTTGCAAAGCCAGTTTGTGGCTTAACCGTAAGTCGAATTGAAAAACTAGTAACATTTAGTGGGTAGCAAATTTGATGTTCTACAAAATTGTTTTCTTGATTTTTTCCGTATCTCTAACGGTAAGCTCACAAAATGGCCGCAAATTTGTTAAAAATCGTTCAGGTTTTTTTATTTTAACCTTTTTTTATACGTTTATTCTTTAGATATCTTCATAAAACCTTATAACTTTTGAAGAGGGAGAGAGAGAGAGTTTACCTGCTGTCTTGCTCTTTCCTGCGCTACGTCAGTGTGGCCACTGTGACTGTGAGTGAGTTGTGGTTACTTCCCTACTGGCACACTATTTTTAACCTAAGCTCAAAACCACATTTTTTATTTCAACGAGCGAGGTCTACTGTTCACAGAACTACTAGTAGGCTACGTTATTTACAGATTTAGGAAAAATGCTGAGTTTATCCAAAAACATTATCATTGTTAAAGATTCAAATCCTAAGCAATTTATGAAACCTCGACAGAGACCCAACATTGTTATTTAATAACAATAACAATTAGTCTAGTCCATTATGGAGGGCAGCACAAGGGTCCATATTATAAAAGAATCTTACAACGATTGTGCATTGGAAAGTTGTATTTCTAAAGGGTAGTGCTTCGTACGTAATTTTGATAAAAAATATAGCTTGTAAACGTTTGACCTTAAGATTAAAATGAGTCGAACATTGTGTGTAGAACATAACTTTTACTTCGAACTAGGGGACACTCCTTACGATTTGCGTCGCTTCGTCCTTGAAGGCCGACTTCGCTCACACTCACACTGTGTATCAGCAAAAATACGAGATAAAAAAATCATATTCCTTAACAGCACCCTAAAATCCTTTAATATGCAAACACCAAGTTTTATTAAGTTCGGCGAAATTGTAAGAAATTTCAGTTTCTTCGGAATTTGTAGGGATAATGTCTGTTTGATGATGCTCTTTCTATTAGTTGCCGTTATTTCATGTCAACGACGCAGTAGCATAAGGTCAGTTGGAGTAACTTGAGGCTGTTGTTCAATGTAACTCAGCACCTTCTCGATCGCTTGAAGCCCATCTGAGTGAGATACCTTTTCACTTTCAGGCACGACGTTCTTCATCTTCACTAAGCTGGCTTCTTCGTTTATTGCCTCCACGATCATGTCATCAGTTACCTCCAGATTCACGTCGGCAATTACCCATTCATTAATACCATTAGAGTTAATTCCTTCTACTGATGAGATTTGTTGTGCTAGAACAAAAATGTATTCGTTGTTTTCTTTCTTTTGTTGTGTAACTTTTTAATTTTAATACTGTACAACGGTTAGCTGATGCTCGGTAAATCGAGGACCTACTCTATCCTCTTTTTTTGGGGTAGTTTTATAATTTCCTCCACTGACAGGTGTTAAATAAACAGCTTTTTAAAAAGGTCTTTAATAAAGCAGTCGTAGGACTGCCGACAAAAGTGAAAACTGAATATAAATCGTTGGTTTTATTGGATTAATCCGAAATTTGATCGTTGTTTTTATCTTGTCCCATTTCAAATTGAAATCTAAAAATAACATGATCAACATTGGACATAAAATTGGAACCTGCTAAGGAGATTAGCATGTTTAAGAAAATGAATGGTGCACAAACTCCCCCAACGAATAAAACGACCCATCCAGTCAATAGAAGCTGTCTAAACCTGTTTTTTTTTTAAATCTTATAATTTTGTTAATTTTTTATATTTTCAGAGAGCTTATAAATGAAACTGCTTGGGAAGGAAGTTTGCTTTAGAGACTTTGTGCTTTTATTTTAACGGTAGTTACTTAAGCCCCTAAAGAACAGCTCATTAGTTTAAAAATCCTAACATAATTTTAGGTTACATTTATTTGCAACCAATTTGGCAAATTTAGAATCAGGTAATTATAAGTCAAACATCTGGTGTTACTATTATATTGTTTCCTTTGTTTATATTGTTTCTTGGCAATATCAAACTTTGTTTGAAATGTTGATTATTGATTATTGTAACATTTAACGGTGAAATTACAACGTATGCCACAATTCGAATTATTGGGGATGGTCGTGTCTATTTAGATCTCTGTCTTACATTAGCTATGCATAGTCCACCGCTCAATCACCATTCCCGTGAACATATAACAGTATACAATAATTTGTTTGCATTGGCTTCGCAATGGGTCGCCGCCGTTGTGAGCAAAGCGAGCAGGGGTGGAGCCCCTAGTAATTTTATAAATTACTTCCAAAAACGACTTATATTACCACACACATTTAAATTTGAAGAAAGCTCCAATGTTTAATGAAAATATAACGAAAATCTCTCTTCCTATTTTCAGACAATTCAACTGAATTTCGTCTTGTTTATACCCAAATACCTTTAGTACAAATTTAATGTAGCATTTTTGTAATCTACGAATTATGGTTACTCAATGCCACTGGACAATATTTTGCTGAAAACAATTTAATAATCAATCCATGTAAAACTAAGTACATACACTTCAGTAGAAAGCATAGCTCAAATCAGACACCGAGAATCATGCTAGGCGATACTTGAAGAAGTGCAATCAATACAATTTGTGGGTCTTCTAATTGATGGCAAGTTGAACTGGCATGACCATATTAGCAGTATTAGTACCAAAATTAGGTCAGCTATAAAAGCTATATTGCGGTACAACGATACATTTTAACAGCCTATATAAGGGCTAGTGTATCATTATTTGAACGCTAAGAACGCTATGGTATGTTGCTTCCCATAGAGCCATAGGTGCTCGCTAAGAAATGTTTTAAAAAAATTCGAAATTTTAGGGGAGGTTTTGTTACTAAAATTTACAAAGTTACTAAAAAAAAACCACCGAACGGATTGGAATGAAAATTGGTATGTAGCTTCCTCTAAGGCCCTAGGTGCTCGCATAGAAAGGTTTAAAAAAATCAAAATTTTAGGGTAGGTTTTAGGAGGGTCAATGTTACTAAAACTCCCCATAAGAAATACATAGTGTAATATATTTATTGATATACTATATTTTTTGTTAATATACATTTAACTTTGATTTTTCTATCCGTGCAAAGCCGGATCGAGCCAGCTAGTGTTATTATAATAAAGGTGTAGATTTATTATAACCCCAAAGCTGAGATGGTAAATACAATTAAATGTCCATTCATTGTAAATACATTCAATAAAAATAAAATTTTGTTCATCAGTCTGTGATAAAACTCTGTGATTTTATTCCTTACTTTGCATTATTTACATACAAAAATGATAGAAAATTAAAATATACGAATTACAGAGAGAAGAAGAGAGAGAAAGAGAAAGCCGCATTTAATGGACATAAACCTTTTTTATGAAACGAAAATTTATAAATATCTACTAGCTGACCCGTACGGCGGTGCTCGTGGTGGTTGGTATTTTCAGTCTTTTTAACGTAATTGTATTCTTTTTAAGTGTTCAGTCAGTGAGTGGTATTTGGCTTTTATATACATAGATCTTAAATAATAAAAGCACTATTGTCATAACAATAAAAGATCAGAAATTATGATTTTAGTAACTTTGATCCCCCCAAACCCCTCCTAAAATTTCGAAATTGTTCATACCCTTTCTTAGTGAGCACCTATGGCCCTAGAGGAAGCTACATACCAAATTTTATTCCAATTCGTTCGGTAGTTTTGAAGAAATCGTTTTTTAATAACTTTGATCCCCCCAAACCCCTCCTAAAATTTCAATTTTTTTCAAACCCTTTCTTAGTGAGCACCTATGGCCCTAGAGGAAGCTACATACCAAATTTCATTTCAATTCGTTCGGTAGTTTTTGAGAAATCGTGATGAGTGAGTGAGTGAGTGAGTGAGTGAGTGGTATTTCGCTTTTATATATATATATATATATATATATATATATAGATAATCAAAGTATCCATATTAAATAACATTAGGATTTGAAGAAAAGGTGTGATGAAATTCGTTCCTGACGGGTTCCCACGACCGCACACATTTTATTTGTCATTATGAAATGTCTTATACAAATACTATTTGTCAAGAAATAGTCTAGGTGTTTACTAACAACTGCCCGCAAACTGCTACGGTTTGTAAAGCTGCTGACAGCTGAATATGTAATTGATTTGACCTGGTATAGCAAATCTGTAAGACCGATTTGAAAGACTACTAAATAGAAATAATCGTACTTTTGTCAGTAAATTCTGCACAGATGGGCTGAATTTTCGATATAATTTAATTTTAAAATAACACTATTATTTTATTTAAAACATGTTCGTAATTTTTGTTTGTTTTATGTTTGATTATTTTGCGTTCTGCAGTATTTATTGTTTTGTTCAATTACAACTCCTCAGAAGGGCCTGAGGCCATGAGTATTGTTTGGGTGTATAATATCCCTTTATTTATTCACGACATATTGTGTTTAACAGCCATTTTAAATAATAATTTAATAAGTGGACCCACGCACAAAAAAGTCCGAAGAGTAGAGCCCAGCGGCGTTGCGTTGCGTCGTTGCGTCATTTTGTAATTGTATTTCAAAGGACAAAAATAAGTCAGAAGTTAAGTATATTTATACTTATTCATATTAGGTATATGTACTTTATAACGATTTCATTATGAAACTACGTATCCGAAATAAAACAATGAATGGTATGCTGAGCATTTCCCCTTTTTTCCAAAACTATAATAAATCTATTATAAAATCAGTTTGGAACAGAGGGAACAGAGTCTACTAGTAGCAACAAAAATGGGAAATATCATCAAATTTACTCCAGTCTAGATTTTAACCCAGTCTAGGCGAAAAACACTATTTTAATAGTAAAAAATAAATATAAGTTGCAGGAAATAAAATGGGCATTTAAGTGTAGAGCTGAATTAATCATTTAAATTTTAAACCGTGGGTTGAAGGGACAAATTATCTATGCTCGTTGTTTAAATGGGGGTGAATGAAGATGTTTACCATTTTGTGGCAGAATGCCCGATATTGATTCAATATAGACTATCTATCTGGGTAAAGAAAGATTATCTCTGTCATATTTCAAGGATTTCATGAATGGTCAGGATTGGGTTGTATTGTGTAAATATCTTAAAACAAGCATGGCATTCATTATAGATAGACATTAATAAAAGAATTTAACTTTTGAAAATAGTTTTAGATTATGCTGATTTTTGAAGTTATTAATAATTTAATTTTTGTTATAACTTATATTTATGTTTGTATTGATGATTTTTGATTGTGTAAGTTGAGTAAGTTTATACTTCTATTTATATTAAATAATAGTTAGTTGTTGCCAACCTAGCAGACGGCTGCATATGTTATGAAACGTTGTTGTAATTTTGAAGAAGTGTAAATAAAGCAGCTTATATTATTATTATTATTAGTAGTAGTAGTAAAGCTATTAACAATAAATATTTAGATTGACTTGTGAGTAGTATACTTGATAGAATATACTTGGTAGAATAAAACTTGA
>JAGFPH010021841.1:0-13040 GCA_018207615.1 Philaenus spumarius | reverse complement strand
TCGTCGTCCCATATCCATTTTTGTCCCTTTCTTAACAACTTATACAGTGGTCTTGTTGCTCCTGCATATTTTTCTGTGAATCTCGAATAATAATTAACAAACCCTAGAAACGATTGTAGCTGTTTTACTGTACGTGGTTCTGGAAAATCTCTTATGGTTGTTAATTTTTCCGGATCAGTGCTAACTCCTTCTGGTGTGAATATAAAACCCAAAAACTTTACTACTTCCTGACAGAAAACTGTCTTCTTAGGATTTATGGTTAAACCTCCTTCCTTGAATTTCTGAAATATTTGTTCTAGATGCTGTATATGTTCTTCGAACGTCTCAGACAAACATAGCAAATCGTCGACATAATTTAACGTAAACTCTTCTATTTCCTTACCTAACGTAATATCTACAGTTCTTATCAAGGCAGATAAAGAGTTCTGAAGGCCGTACGGTACCACTTTAAAATTATAAACTTTGTTATCAAACAAAAATCCTGTGTATTTTCTTGATTCTGGTTTGAGCGGTATTTGCCAGAAACTCGAAGTTAAATCAATTTTACTTATGTATTTTTTCCGCCGTCCTTTCCTTAAGATATCATCTATAGGCGGTGCACTTTCAAAATCTGGAGTTATAATTTTGTTTAGTTTCCTGGCATCCATACACAATCGTATCGATCCGTCCGGCTTCACAACAGTCACCATTGGGTTTATATAAGGTGTCCTAGATCGCTCTATAATATTGTTTTCCAGCATCTGGTCCAGTTCCTCCCTAACTTTTTTTCTATAATTCATTGGGATGGGGTAGTTTCTATTTACAAAAGTTTCAGTTTTTTCCAACTTTAATTCATGTTCATATAATTTCGATAGGCCAGGCCGTTCTGAAAATATCGACTTATATTTCTCAATTAACTCCTGTAAAATCCCCTCTTCCCTTGTATTAAGTATCGTAGCATGACCTTGCGAATCGCCTAGTTTAATTTGTTTACATCCTATCAGCTGTGTTTGCGTAGTCGCTCGACCTCGGCCTTGGTACGGTCTCGTATTACTTTCCCTTTCCATTTTTGCTAGACACTCTGTCTCCGAGATTAGGCCTACACTTTCTTTTATCTTCGTATGCTTTCTAACAAACGCACCCTTTTTACCGTTAGTATTTCTCATAGAATCCGTATTGCTTTTAAAACGAGCTTTAGTTGACTTGTTCCTTCGGCCTAAATCGCTATGGTTTTTACGCATCTCATTATAATCAGTGTTTGAATGATTTGCATAATTTTCATATATTCGTTTGATACTATTATTAATTGGATTATTTCGCGTGGTGTAACAGTGCTTAAGTGAAGTTTTTGTTTTGACTATGCCTTGACTACAACTTATTTTTGGATTACGGTTAACAACGTTATAATTACTCCCCCTTATATCAAATTTTGTTTTATTTTTATTCTTACGCGCTTTTTCATCCCTGGTTTCCTTTGTGAACCCTTTGGCGATGAACCCCTTTCTTTCCTTTTCCCTTAATCTCCATTGAAGTGAATTTCTCTCATTCTTCAACCCTTCTACGCCTCCTAACGTTTTAACCCTACATCCTGTTGTTTTTCCGTCTTGCTGCGCCATTTTACTTCCTGCTTTTGTTTCTCCCGCTACTTGATTTAATCCGTTTAAGCTAATTAACGACTTCGCGTTCTCTACACTTTTGTTTACGTTAATTGCTTGTTTATTATTGATAAAGTTCCCTTTACTTTTATCATTTAACTTAATTGATTTTTTAATCTGCTTATTTATTTGATTTTCACACCTTAACTTTAAACACTTCCCTTTAATTTGACTTATTGCCGTTTGTTTATTTATAAATGGTAACTCATATATTATCCCTTCGTATGACCACCTTATAAATCTTTTCTCCATATTTATTTTCGCCTGCATTTCATACAATGCATCACACCCTATAAGTATTCTGGATTTTAACCCTTTCACTATTAATAATTTTAAATCCATTTCTTTGTTTTGAACTTTATATTTTAACATAATTTGACGGTGTACTTTTTGAACTTTACCTTTAAGCGCTCCAATTATTTCTACGTTTGCTACTGGAAGTTCCATTATTGGTATTCCTTCCGCTTTCAGCTGCTCGTAATAATCCTGTTGCATAACTGTTATTTCAGATCCAGTGTCTATTTCCATAATAGCCTGTAAATGACCAATTTCCACTAATATCGCCGGGATTTCCTCTATTGGTTTATCTTTAATAATTTCCTCCCCTTCATTATCTAACAAATCCTCGCGAATATTATAGTGTATATTACTTAAGGGTTTCTGTACACATACTGCCGTTTCATTTTTAATTACCGTGTTTTCCGGTTTTTTAATTAACTCCCTCTTAATTATTTTTTCGCCCCTTCTATTTACTTTATTTATTTGATTTTTAGTTATATCATCAGCCCTAAAACTCCGAAGCCTATTTTTCAGAACCTCCTTTCCTAGTTTCCCTGTTTCGGCTTTGAATTAGGATTTTGATTTGATGGACCGGGTCTTGGGTTATTAGGGTGTATGGTATTTCTTGGGTTTTGCGAATAGGATTGCAGGTTAGGTTTCGGATAGGGTTGGGGGTTTTGCCTGTTATTATTATTATTATTCGGCGTTCCTGTAGGCCTATTTCCCCTACGCGCTTCCTCCATCATATCTATACTATTTAGAAATTGTATGGCTTCTCTAACCGTCTCGCTATGCTTTCCCATTGCCGCTAACCTAATCTGGTCATTAAAATGCTGGAATATAGTAAACACTAAATATCCCTCCGGAATCGGTGGATCTAAATCTCTAGCCTTGTTTACTAATTTACAAAAATAATCTGCTCGCGTAAGATTACTATTATCATTATACCTACCATATTCTATTTTATTTCTTATTAATTTTTGCTTCTGTAACGACCAATAATTTTTTAAAAAACATTCCTTAAACCCTGTGTACCCTATATTTTCTGTTTGCATAACTTGCCACCATTCTAATGCACAACCCCTTAATTGTCGCACTGCAAACTTTAACTTTTCTTGATCGCTAAAGAATGGATTAGTTTCCTCGATCAAATTTTCTATCTCCCTTATAAATTGCTGAGGGCGTTCGTGTGGATTTCCCCAAAATTCTATTTTTTTACACTCCCCCTCATATCTCGGCATTACCAGGCTCCTAACCATACCTGGCTGTCCCCCTAATTCTAACACTTTTTGTTCTACCTTCGTTACCCTATTTGTAATTAATTTAAAATTTTCATCAGTTTTCTTTTTAATTACCCCGGTAGATTCTTCTAACAATTGTATACTGCCTACAATATCCTCAAGCCTTTCTTCTACCTGTTTGTGTTGACTTAAACACCTTTCTTTTTCTACATTTATTTCCTGCGATACTCCTTCCAATTTTCCTGAAATTAATGTATATAATTGTTTCTGCTCTTCTTCTCGCAGCCTCCTATCATTCGCTTTTTCTTCTTCTCGCAACCTCCTTTCGTTCGCTTTATCTTCTTCTATCTTAGCCTCTTTTAGCCGCCTTCTTTCTTCTTTTCTTTCCTTCTCTTCCGCTTTCTCTCTTTCTCTTAATTGTTTTTCTTCCGCTTTCTCTTTTTTTAGCATCTCCATAAATTCTTTAAGTTCTTTGTTCGCCATTTTGCTCTTAGAAATTTCTCCTTATTTGTCGGAAGTAAAATATTCGTAGCCTAACTACTTTTATTTTATTTTTCTTAACTTTTTTGAAAACCCCCTTTTTCTATTTACGCTTTTACCGCGACAAATTATTTCTAAGGTGCTTGGCCTACTCCCCCTCTTAAACTGCGGAATACCAAACCCGGGAAATATTTAATGTTGATCAAATTCACTAGTATGTTTACACAATCTAACTTAATTCTTATTATAACACATACATATAAGCACAAATAATTTATTCTGTCAGTTCTGGACTTTATTTAACCTTCCGTTAAATCAAGCCACACCGGTGGGCGCCAACTCTGCAACGACGCACGAGTTGCACGACGCTGGGGGAGGAAGTTTGTTTTCCTTTTGTCCCCACGTTGCGACGTCAACCCTGCAACGACAGACCTTTTTTATGACGTTCGGGAGCCACCTCTGCAATGTAGCCCCGACGCTATTGTCTGTCTGTAGGATTTCCCCACTTTGTTACAGAATAAAGAGATTATATCACCTACTGGAAGTTTAAGGCAAATTAATTTTAATAGCCTAGGTGATATAACTCTGGTTAAGATAACTATGCCTATAGTCACCTTAAATAAAAATATTTCATTAAATTCCTTCCAGTTATTCAAGTTACTATTAACTTTAAATTTGCTCAGCTCAGTAATTAATATTATATTTATTTGACAATCTCCGAGGAGTGAGAACAGTGGAACTTTACCTAGAATAATTAAATTATTTGTGCTTTGTGAAATTTCGTTGGAAATGCCAACTTTGCGTTTCCGCCCTTCAATATTTATCATACACTGAAAACAACTTATCATATAGGATACTTAGATAATAGGAATCTCTTGAACAAGGTAAATTAATTATATTAATTGAAATCAAAAGAAAATTTATTCAATAAAAAACTCAAAATACTCTGTGGTTCTTTCCACTACAAAAACATAAATTTTAAACTAAATTTACTATTTACATAAATTTTAACTCTTTTAGGTAGAACCATTTATTATTCATTTATACTTAATTATTCCTTCTTTTTTAATATTTATTATTTAATTATTTAATTATGAAAATGATTTTATATATTTAATTTACAAGATTAATAATTTTATATTTTGAAAAACCTAATTTTTTATCTCAACCCAGTATCAATAATTATTTAAATTTAACTCAGGCAATATTTTAATAAGGGATATCGTAACTTTTCTGACAGACCTTTTATTACTGCGACCCTGGACTCTGAACACCTTTCCCAAGAATGTTGATTGAAATACAGCTTCCCTGAAGTCCGGTTATCGTTGGTGCGGTTGAACGTCTCTCGTGGTCTCAGCTTTTGCCTGGTTTGACTTTCCCTGATGTCTTCTAACGTTTTCCCTGATTTGGTTTAACGCCTTCCCTGATTTGGTTTCCGCTTCTTATTCCAGTAGTCCTTCAAAGTCCATGTGTGGTTCCAGTTATTGTCATTACATCAGTCCTGTGATTCCTGTAGACTACGTCATTTATAGATTTTTTGACGCGCCCGCTATATAATTAACTATAGCGTAATTCACTCAAACTGTTCAATCGTTTTTTCACTGTCTGTAATACTAACTGATTTTACACTGTCTTTGTTCATTTAACTCGTATTTACGTTTGATTAAATTTTAATGAAAAATGTTACTTGAAATATTATATCGCATAATATTATAATTAATTAAAATGTTCACTGTTTGATTGACACATATCTTACTGCTGTCTTTATAAAACACTGCTTCTAAGTACGTTACTATAACATCGCAGATCCGTCTAACAACGTCGATCTAAAGAAAAACTCAAAGAGAGCGATAGATAGATAGGGCGATAGATGATAGATCGTTAGATAGGGATAGATCGTTAGATAGATCTGAGCTAGGTCGTTAGATAGCTACGCGGCTCCCGCTGTACTCCACTTATATAGCCTCCTTTGCCGCCTTCCGAGTACCAACTGCCTTTCTTATTTTTCCATTCCTTGTTCGATATCTTGCCATGCAACTTGCATTGATTTCTTTAAGTTTTAGGTTGGTACTACCCCCACTAACTTCTTCGTTAGGCCTTGCCATCAGCTAATCTAGATCTCCCCTCCTAACATTTTCTCCTATTGTCTTACGTATTTTCCTCGTAGTTTTCCTTTAACTGCTTTTATGAACTTGCGGTTTTCGTAATCGTATTCCTGATACATTGTCCTTTCTTCTCAAACTTGAGTGATGGTCGTACTACGTTTGGTTCGCTTATGGCGCTGCCTCGCGTATTCCGCGGTTTTTCCTCACGAAAACTTTTCTGGTTTTGAAGGAAAATCTTTTTTCTTTTTTCTTCTATGTTGGTTATTATTTTATGATATATTAGCCAAAATTTCCATTCTGTCCGAAGATTTTTCTTCTGTTTTTGGGACTTGCAAAATTTTCCAAATTTAACATTTACTTTTGAATTTGAATTTTAACTTTAAAATTGATACTTTCGATTGAGATTTACAATTTTATACCCTTACTACTTTCTTAACACTATGTTATTATTTTTACCACCTCTTTCATTCTATTTTTAGCAAAATATAGGTATGAACTTTCTCACCTATTATTTTAGTTAATTAACAATTTATAAACTTTTTATCTTATAAAACTTTTACTTCTTTACAACTTGTTTACTTTTTCATTTTCCCTTTTTCATTTTTTATGGTGCTTTTTCACCTTCAAACTTTAACAATTATCTCTAACTTTTAAAATACCAAAAATTCCTTAATTCGTTATTTAACATTTTTTATACAATTTTTCTTACGCTTTTCAAAAATATCTTTTTCATTTAATTTTGATGAAATTTGAGAATTTCCTATAACTTTAACTCTTTATAACTTTAACATTTTTTATTTTACAAAATTGTGACTTCCATGAACAATGTTTCCACCTCCCGTGTTTCACATTTACCCATAAAATTCATCAATTTTATACTTTTATTTAACACCTTATTCCTGTATAAAATTAACTAATTTTTCTAAGTCTTTCAGGCAACTTGAAACAAGTTCCTGGACAAAAGTCCATCTCTGTTGACACAGTACAGTTGGCCGGGACTTGTCGTATTCTAATCTAGTTAAGTATAGGGTGTACCTCAACTTCTGCTATGAAATCTTGATTTTTGCAGTTTTACAACAAAACTCAATTTTTCACGCATTGCATAAGGTTTATCCGTTGCAAACTCCCGCTCTTAAAGATGAGTTATTCTCACAGAAAGAATAAGGAATCAAAACTCTTTTTTCCTTACCCTCTTATCTTTTTTGGTTCTACCTGTACATAGTTTACTTACTCTAACATACCATAAATTCATTTTAATTACATTTATCTCGAAGTCTTCCTGAAATTTTACATATTTTTATATACACATCAATTTTCATATTTCACATACATTTCAATATTTCTAACTTACTTCATTTGGACGTATCGATTTCCTGTAAACTTATATACATTTTATTACAATTACAATTTTTTATTACCCTTGGTTTCTCGCTTTGAGAGTTCGTCCACTGAAAACATACATTTTATAATAACATTTTCTCCCTTTTTGGAGTAATCGTCCACTGAAATACATTAATCACACTTTTTGTTTTATATTGTCAATTTTTGTCTTTTGGGGACTTAAAACACTTGCCTGGTTACCCTATATTTACAATTATATCAAAATATACTGGGTTGACTAACCTAACATATACTACTAACTTTGATCATCATTATTTTTCGCGTATTATTTTACTTTAACAATTTTATTTTATTTTTACCTTCATTAGCCTACGAATATTCCTTTTATCTCTCCATTGCTTTCTTACTTACTTCTTTGGCTGGTCAGACCAAACTTTATTTACCCTTTTACTTTTTCAATTTCTCTTACTACTATTTCTTCAGTACATCCGCTTACTTTCCCATTTTCTTCACCTTTACTTGGTTTTTTAGAAAATTTTAATAACTTATTGCCTACTCTTTTTTCAGCTCATCCGCAAAATTGTTGCCTCCTAATATACAACACTCCTCTACCTTCGTTTTTCACGTTTGCTTCTTGCAAACAACGCGTAAGCCCCTAAACTCGCTTACTCCGAATAGCAACCACCTTTCCTTTGTCTTAAGATGTCATTAGACGTTTTAACTGTTGCTTCTTTATAACAACAATCATTCATAAATTTGTTTCAGTGCCCATTCCTTTCAGGTCACCCTGTATCTCACTCTACATCTGTCATTTACCAAATCCATTTACATTGTTTATTTTCGTCACAGCTGATAACCGACCTTGGTTGCATTACCTCCATTCATTGCCGTAGGCCTAAGTACAACGACCCTTCGACTCAATCAGCTGTGTTTAGTTTCAGCCAATTTGCTTCCCCATTCCATTTCCGTCCTTTCACTGCTACACTTTATCAATGAACTTTGTATTAGGCCTATGCCTTTCTCATAGCCTCGTTTATCGTTCTAATAAATTCACTGCATTACTGTACCCTGTATATTTACAAATGAAACTATTCCTAAACTACTATTTACATCTGACAATGATTTCTATCTACAACTCTTTCTATTATTGTATATACGGCCTTAGGTCGCGTACATCATATTTCCCTTTTATTCTTCCTGTCCGTATGTCTGCAATTACATATGTTTTTCTTCCCCTCCTTTCAACAATTCTATATGGACCTACATATAACCTATTTTGCTCCTTCGCAGATATCGCAGCGTTTTATGACTTCTAAAATCTTTGCTAACATATTTTTTATATACCATTTTCTTTTTATCATATTGAAAATTTTGTTTCGGCCTATATGCCCATATGTCTCATGTATACCTTGCACAAATCTTTCTATTACTTCCTCTGGTACTATTATTCTTGTTTTATTGTTTGTTGTGGAACATAACACATTGTCTCTTATTATAAAATTTGGATAATTTTCTATATTATTTATTTTCTCACGGCATTCTAAATTTCTAATTTGGTAGTCTCTAAAATTTACAAATAACTCTCTTAAATTTGGCTTTATCCTTATTTCTTGTATTTTTAATTTGCATTTATCTTCCACTCCCGTACAGTTCCCATACATCCTACTTGCCACATCGCATGGTACATTTTCCTTTCCTGTACAGTGTTGCACATTTGGGTTATACTCTTGTATACCGAGTATCCATCTTCTCATTCTGCTGTTTTGGAACTTACATGATGTTAGAAATTTCAGTGCCATATTATCGGTAATTATATTTAGCGGAGCTCCTATTACTAAAGGACGAAACTTCTGCAAGCCATACACAATCGCCAACAACTCCAACTCGCAGATTGTATAATGTTTCTCGTACGGTTTTAAAGTTCGGCTTACAAAACCTATTATTTGTTTTGCACCATTCCTGTCTAGCTGATATAATTGACAAGCTATAGCACCTGTGCTTGCGTCTGTCTGCAGATAGGTCTCCCTTCCTTCTTCCGGATGTGCTATAACCACCGCTTCTATAAACAACCTCTTAACATCTTGAAACGCTTTTTTCATCTCGTCGTCCCATATCCATTTTTGTCCCTTTCTTAACAACTTATACAGTGGTCTTGTTGCTCCTGCATATTTTTCTGTGAATCTCGAATAATAATTAACAAACCCTAGAAACGATTGTAGCTGTTTTACTGTACGTGGTTCTGGAAAATCTCTTATGGTTGTTAATTTTTCCGGATCAGTGCTAACTCCTTCTGGTGTGAATATAAAACCCAAAAACTTTACTACTTCCTGACAGAAAACTGTCTTCTTAGGATTTATGGTTAAACCTCCTTCCTTGAATTTCTGAAATATTTGTTCTAGATGCTGTATATGTTCTTCGAACGTCTCAGACAAACATAGCAAATCGTCGACATAATTTAACGTAAACTCTTCTATTTCCTTACCTAACGTAATATCTACAGTTCTTATCAAGGCAGATAAAGAGTTCTGAAGGCCGTACGGTACCACTTTAAAATTATAAACTTTGTTATCAAACAAAAATCCTGTGTATTTTCTTGATTCTGGTTTGAGCGGTATTTGCCAGAAACTCGAAGTTAAATCAATTTTACTTATGTATTTTTTCCGCCGTCCTTTCCTTAAGATATCATCTATAGGCGGTGCACTTTCAAAATCTGGAGTTATAATTTTGTTTAGTTTCCTGGCATCCATACACAATCGTATCGATCCGTCCGGCTTCACAACAGTCACCATTGGGTTTATATAAGGTGTCCTAGATCGCTCTATAATATTGTTTTCCAGCATCTGGTCCAGTTCCTCCCTAACTTTTTTTCTATAATTCATTGGGATGGGGTAGTTTCTATTTACAAAAGTTTCAGTTTTTTCCAACTTTAATTCATGTTCATATAATTTCGATAGGCCAGGCCGTTCTGAAAATATCGACTTATATTTCTCAATTAACTCCTGTAAAATCCCCTCTTCCCTTGTATTAAGTATCGTAGCATGACCTTGCGAATCGCCTAGTTTAATTTGTTTACATCCTATCAGCTGTGTTTGCGTAGTCGCTCGACCTCGGCCTTGGTACGGTCTCGTATTACTTTCCCTTTCCATTTTTGCTAGACACTCTGTCTCCGAGATTAGGCCTACACTTTCTTTTATCTTCGTATGCTTTCTAACAAACGCACCCTTTTTACCGTTAGTATTTCTCATAGAATCCGTATTGCTTTTAAAACGAGCTTTAGTTGACTTGTTCCTTCGGCCTAAATCGCTATGGTTTTTACGCATCTCATTATAATCAGTGTTTGAATGATTTGCATAATTTTCATATATTCGTTTGATACTATTATTAATTGGATTATTTCGCGTGGTGTAACAGTGCTTAAGTGAAGTTTTTGTTTTGACTATGCCTTGACTACAACTTATTTTTGGATTACGGTTAACAACGTTATAATTACTCCCCCTTATATCAAATTTTGTTTTATTTTTATTCTTACGCGCTTTTTCATCCCTGGTTTCCTTTGTGAACCCTTTGGCGATGAACCCCTTTCTTTCCTTTTCCCTTAATCTCCATTGAAGTGAATTTCTCTCATTCTTCAACCCTTCTACGCCTCCTAACGTTTTAACCCTACATCCTGTTGTTTTTCCGTCTTGCTGCGCCATTTTACTTCCTGCTTTTGTTTCTCCCGCTACTTGATTTAATCCGTTTAAGCTAATTAACGACTTCGCGTTCTCTACACTTTTGTTTACGTTAATTGCTTGTTTATTATTGATAAAGTTCCCTTTACTTTTATCATTTAACTTAATTGATTTTTTAATCTGCTTATTTATTTGATTTTCACACCTTAACTTTAAACACTTCCCTTTAATTTGACTTATTGCCGTTTGTTTATTTATAAATGGTAACTCATATATTATCCCTTCGTATGACCACCTTATAAATCTTTTCTCCATATTTATTTTCGCCTGCATTTCATACAATGCATCACACCCTATAAGTATTCTGGATTTTAACCCTTTCACTATTAATAATTTTAAATCCATTTCTTTGTTTTGAACTTTATATTTTAACATAATTTGACGGTGTACTTTTTGAACTTTACCTTTAAGCGCTCCAATTATTTCTACGTTTGCTACTGGAAGTTCCATTATTGGTATTCCTTCCGCTTTCAGCTGCTCGTAATAATCCTGTTGCATAACTGTTATTTCAGATCCAGTGTCTATTTCCATAATAGCCTGTAAATGACCAATTTCCACTAATATCGCCGGGATTTCCTCTATTGGTTTATCTTTAATAATTTCCTCCCCTTCATTATCTAACAAATCCTCGCGAATATTATAGTGTATATTACTTAAGGGTTTCTGTACACATACTGCCGTTTCATTTTTAATTACCGTGTTTTCCGGTTTTTTAATTAACTCCCTCTTAATTATTTTTTCGCCCCTTCTATTTACTTTATTTATTTGATTTTTAGTTATATCATCAGCCCTAAAACTCCGAAGCCTATTTTTCAGAACCTCCTTTCCTAGTTTCCCTGTTTCGGCTTTGAATTAGGATTTTGATTTGATGGACCGGGTCTTGGGTTATTAGGGTGTATGGTATTTCTTGGGTTTTGCGAATAGGATTGCAGGTTAGGTTTCGGATAGGGTTGGGGGTTTTGCCTGTTATTATTATTATTATTCGGCGTTCCTGTAGGCCTATTTCCCCTACGCGCTTCCTCCATCATATCTATACTATTTAGAAATTGTATGGCTTCTCTAACCGTCTCGCTATGCTTTCCCATTGCCGCTAACCTAATCTGGTCATTAAAATGCTGGAATATAGTAAACACTAAATATCCCTCCGGAATCGGTGGATCTAAATCTCTAGCCTTGTTTACTAATTTACAAAAATAATCTGCTCGCGTAAGATTACTATTATCATTATACCTACCATATTCTATTTTATTTCTTATTAATTTTTGCTTCTGTAACGACCAATAATTTTTTAAAAAACATTCCTTAAACCCTGTGTACCCTATATTTTCTGTTTGCATAACTTGCCACCATTCTAATGCACAACCCCTTAATTGTCGCACTGCAAACTTTAACTTTTCTTGATCGCTAAAGAATGGATTAGTTTCCTCGATCAAATTTTCTATCTCCCTTATAAATTGCTGAGGGCGTTCGTGTGGATTTCCCCAAAATTCTATTTTTTTACACTCCCCCTCATATCTCGGCATTACCAGGCTCCTAACCATACCTGGCTGTCCCCCTAATTCTAACACTTTTTGTTCTACCTTCGTTACCCTATTTGTAATTAATTTAAAATTTTCATCAGTTTTCTTTTTAATTACCCCGGTAGATTCTTCTAACAATTGTATACTGCCTACAATATCCTCAAGCCTTTCTTCTACCTGTTTGTGTTGACTTAAACACCTTTCTTTTTCTACATTTATTTCCTGCGATACTCCTTCCAATTTTCCTGAAATTAATGTATATAATTGTTTCTGCTCTTCTTCTCGCAGCCTCCTATCATTCGCTTTTTCTTCTTCTCGCAACCTCCTTTCGTTCGCTTTATCTTCTTCTATCTTAGCCTCTTTTAGCCGCCTTCTTTCTTCTTTTCTTTCCTTCTCTTCCGCTTTCTCTCTTTCTCTTAATTGTTTTTCTTCCGCTTTCTCTTTTTTTAGCATCTCCATAAATTCTTTAAGTTCTTTGTTCGCCATTTTGCTCTTAGAAATTTCTCCTTATTTGTCGGAAGTAAAATATTCGTAGCCTAACTACTTTTATTTTATTTTTCTTAACTTTTTTGAAAACCCCCTTTTTCTATTTACGCTTTTACCGCGACAAATTATTTCTAAGGTGCTTGGCCTACTCCCCCTCTTAAACTGCGGAATACCAAACCCGGGAAATATTTAATGTTGATCAAATTCACTAGTATGTTTACAC
>JAGFPH010021839.1:0-13042 GCA_018207615.1 Philaenus spumarius | reverse complement strand
AGCGAACTTACTATGTTTTGTATACCGGTACATTTAAATAACATGTAATATTATAGATGAAACTTTGAAAACTGCGAAGCGAGGCCCTAAGGTTAATTTTAAAAATCGATGTAGCCCATAACCTTCTCAAGCACATATAGAACAAACAAAAAAGTTTTATAGAAATCTGTTCTCCCGTTTTCTGTAAAACGCGAAAAAATTATGCCGTAATCCGCACCAAAGTAGGTTTTTAAGCTGCCTCCATTTTTTTTCTAAAAGGGGTAGAATGACAGTTTTAAGTAGCCTTTAACCTTCTTAGATATCCATCAAACAGGTACAAAAAGTTTCTTCGAAAATGGTGCATCCGTTTTCCCGTGAAAAGCGAACAAAAACACGTCCGCGAGCGTTATCGACAGACAGACAGACATTGAGATAATGCTAGATTCGGCTTCTCTGATGTATGAAACGTGAAAATAACCAAAAAGTAAAACATTCTAAGCAATGTACAGATAAAAACTCTTATGTTATTTATACACAGGGTGTCCTGCGACCATATGAACAAACTTTGTCACGTTATTCAGCATGTCGAAAGAAACAAAAAATGTAATATAACATGACTTGTGTCCTATCTCATTCCGATTTCGGTTTGTCTGTATGTGTTTTTTACAAAATACTTAATATTTTTAGAATTAACTTTTTTCGTTATTTTTGTTAGTGGAATCAGCTCAGAAAGTGCTCGGAACATTATGCAAATAACTTACCGTATTACTTTAGCTCAAAATAACTTCAAAATATTTTGTTTCTAGAGTAATTCTGGGTATTGTTGACAACTACCAAGAAATACATTTTTCCTTTTTTTGTCAATATCTCTGTTATCCTTTGAGCTACAGAAAAAAATAAAAAAATTGAGTTTGTCATTAAAAAAGTAAGCTTTTTTGTCTATTGTAATATTTTTGTAAAGTTATCGGTTTTAGAGATATTTGACTTTAAAAATTATAAACAGCCGCCATTTTGAAAATATTTAAAATATTGTTCTAATTTTTCGTACAGTGATAAAAAGTTACGCATTAAATAGGTGTACAAAGTTTAAGCTCAATATATTTTCTACTTCTAAAAATACTAAGTATTTTGTAAAAAAACACATACAGACAGACAGACCGAAAACGGAATGAGATAGGACACATGTTATATTACATTTTTTGTTTCTTTTGACATGCTGAATAACGTGACAAAGTTTGTTCATATGGTCGCAGGACACCCTGTATATTAATGTTCTTTGTTGGGAGTTGACAATTAATTATTACATGTTATGTCGTTCTAGATATTTTTCCGGTTACTCGGTGCATTCTACTCTAAAAAAATTCAATAACTGCTCAACTTGCAAAGAAGATCTTGTGGAGAAACGAGATGGATCTCACCAGCAACTGGACCATCAGTACCAATCAACAGTAGCACCAGACAGTCATCTTGTAGTAAATAGGGCCTACAAAACTGAAAGTGCTAGTGGAGGCCTTGTTAACCCAAGCGACGAGACTTGCCAGGTTGCACATAAGGTGTTGACTGTTTTCGACAAGCACCTTAAAAAAACTATCCATCTCGTGGGAGTGCGGAAGAAAATTGTTTTAAAATGTAAACAACACATTTTTCAAAAATACCCCAGATGGCTGAAAGCTGGGAGCGAATGCGAACAGCATAGAAACTTTTTCTTGGATCGTTTGATAACTGCTAAACTGAAAAGATCCCTAAAAGACATGTCGAAGGACATGAGGCAACCTGGTGGCGGCAGTACAAAGTCTAAAGTTAGGAGAAAACTGCAAAATTTGAAAAATATTTAGTTTATTCGTCTTGTTTTGTATTTTTTGTTTTTCTTATCTATGTTCTGCATTTTGTATATTTATATTTCGTATGTTTTTTCAAAATATGTACCTATTTAATTTGTGTTTCTTTTTTTCAAAGTAATTGTGAAGCTGCAGTAAAAGATTTTTGTTTTTAATAATGGTACTAAGTAGTCCTTATATATAATTCTGTAAGAGAAATTTTAGATTCTAAATTGTGGGAATTTGTTAAATCGGAGGAGAATGGGAGATGTATTAAATTAAAGGTATCGATTCAAGGAACGAGGGAAAAATATAAGTTTTTTCTAAAATTAAAAACTAAACGGTTTTTGAGGTCCCCGAAAAACAAAAAAGCCCCATAAGAAATACATGAGAATTTAAAAACATGAGCTTTGTTTACATTAAAACATTTGGTATTAAATAAGTAAATTAAAAACATAAAACAGCTGTTCTGCAGTTTACATTAAAACATTTGGTATTAAATAAATAAATTAAAAACATAAAACAGCTGTACTGTAAAATAATATAACAGTTAATGTAAATTATATTTTTAAATAAAATTTGCTACTTATTAACCTATAAAAGTTACACGTTGACACACACATAGAAGAGAAACCTTATAAGTGTGATTTTTGGACGTTGTAAGGCTGTTCTATTAACTTTTCATACATTTACTGTATACTAATATTATAAAGAGGTCAAGTTTGTTTGTTTGTTTGTATGTAGGAGGTAATCTCTGGCACTACTGAACCGATTGAAAAAATAGTTTTACTAATAAAAAACTACACTTTCCCTGAGTAACATAGGCTATAATTCATTTAGATAAACATCTTTTTTATTTCAATATTTGTAAATTTAGTTGGAAAAAATCTTAGGTTAGGCCTAGATTGATAAACCAACACATGTATTTACATTTATTACCATAGCAACCAATTGAATAAAATAACAGATAAAACAGCTGTTTTATCCAATATTTCCATTAACAGCTGATTTCAAAATTTGAAGCAAATATTTTTGTATTTCTAGCTTTTAGGTTAGGGTTTTAAAGTGTAGACCTGAGCCTTGCTGGTTCTTTTAACATTATTATGACTGCTGTTATAAAATATAAGAAATAATTTAATTTGAACATTTAAGATTATTTACTATCTTAGTTTTGAGGTTATTATTAACCCTACACCTGTATTATAAATAAAACATAACATTTGTTTTTAGAAGGTTTCATTGGGGGTTGGCGTGCGGAGCACGCAGGGGTCTCCCCTAGTTTTATATATATTTCTGAAAGCCGGTCAGCTAATTCCTGTATTTTTGTTTTCTTTTTTTCTATATGTGTATATATGTATTTATGTTTTTAATTTTTTTTTTTAATTGTTTTACTCACTACCTCAAACATGTATTTAAAACATCGAGGTAGCTTAAATTGTTTTTCTTATACTATAATTGTTTTGTAAATATAGCTATTTTTCTTAGTTTTTACTTTCTCCACCCTATACGTAGTATATGGAGAAAGTATTGTTTTCGTAAAAATGTTCGAATTTGAATTTTCAGTTGAATTATCTGTTTTGGTGCTCCCAGAACCCCAAAAAATTGTTTAGTGCAATTATCTGTGTTGGTGCTCCCTGAACCCAAAAATATTTTTAGTGGAATTTTTTGTTTTGGTGCTCCCTGAACCCAAAAAATTGTTTTTAACATGGTGTCCGTCTGTCAGTGTGTCAGTATGTATACACGACCAGAGGGGACACTATTGGTCCGATTTTCATGAAATTTGGTATGTAGGTACTAAACCCTAATATCTCCAGGCGTTTTTTTCATTTTTTGGAATTTTTAATTTTTAAGGGTAATTTACCCCAAAAAACCAATAAAAAACGACAAAAATGCAAATTTCTCAAAAACGGCTCTAACAATTTTGATCAAATTTTCAGTATTTATAGTGCTTAAGATGCCAAACAAAATGACACCACCCGCTTTTATCAAAACTTCAGCGTTTCATAATTATGGGGAAATGTTAAAAAATAAACAAGTTTATGTTGTCAATCTAGCATCACGGCGACGGTCGCACGGGGTAGTACAACGGTAGCGAGGACGTCCAGTAATTCAAAGGTCGCGCGATCGAATCCCGCCTGGGACAATAACTTTTTTATACGATTGACGTAGGTAGAATATTATTTTTTTGTTTTGTTCTAAAAAGTAGTAAATAAAATGATTAAAAACAATATTATTTTGACTACAGTAAGTTGGGAGAAAGTTTGTGTCAGTTAACTGATACCGTTTATTTTGGTTTAGTTTTAGTTTATAGATATATATGATTTTAGTTTAATTATGTTTTTGTTTTTGCAAACGTATTATAAATAGTATAAGGAGCAATAAAATATTCATTCATTCTTTGTACATTGAATAAAATTATTAAACCACAAAATTGTAACATAAATTAAAAAAGTCAAAACTGCGTTTAAAGTCAGTAATAAGTGAAATACCAGTTAAGGCAATAATTGGATTTGGTAAGTTAAGAATGCACATAAATTACGAATGTATAATTTAAACTAATTTAAAAACTCGTATAATTTAAACTGTATAAACGGAAATAAACTAGTACCTATAGACCCTATATTAAACTTTGAATACTTCTCTTTAAATTTAATTTGTTCGAAATATTATTGTTATAACGTTTGTTCATAACAGTATTGTCTGAATTTTTAATAAAATAAATATACAAAAGTAACATTAAAACATAATCAGGACATGTTTTTAAAGTGAGTCCTATTAAAATACATAAAAATGTGCTACTTTCAGTTGCTCCTTAGAATCATATTAGAATACAAATAAGTGCGATACAAGTTTTCTAGCTTTGCATGATTTCATTCCTAACAGAAAAATATTTTTGTTCAGTTTGGAAGGCTAGATGTGCAGCAACCCTCGCTCCCACACTTACAGGAAATAATGTAGACTTAATTAATACTTTTGACTATGGAATCTAACAGAACACTGTTGTTCAGCAATTTTTAAACCTAAAAAGTTTAATTTGTATAACTATAAGGCTGAACATATAACTTGTATATTTATTACAATAAACGACTGCAAAAATATGTAAACAATTATCTTAATTAATTATAAAATTACGCATGGCCAAGGTCTGGCCGTACTAGCAGTCGGAGACAAAGATAATGATTATAAAATAATACCAGTGCAAGTGCGGAAGAGAGAGAGAGAGAGAGAGAGAGAGAGAGAGCAGAGAGGGGTGATTTGGAGACGTAACTGGAGGGATGGGGGGGAAGGGAGGGGAATTGACTGGTAGCGCTTCCTAGCATGGCGACCTATAACTAATTTCAGTACCTGTCTCTCGCGCGGTACGGATTTCCCTATGCCTTGAGGGATCTATTCGTAAGATACATAATCAATGGTACAGTGAACGTCCATAATCAAAGTCTCTATCTAGTCACTGTAGGTGAGAGAATACGCCAGCGCATTCTGGGTAAAACCCTTGATTATACATACAGATATCCCACCTTATGGACTTACGGTGAGAGAATACGCCAGCGCATACTGTCGTGAAACATTTGACACTACTTGAACTTGTGCTTCAATTTCACTGATAATGTGCTGCCCTCTAGCGTTCTAAATTTGGATTGCTTTTAGGAGCATTGCTTTTAAAGAAAAGAGAGAGAGAGAGTAAATCGAGATAGAACTGACCTTAGACTTGAAGGTAACAAAACAAGTTACATCTACAAGAAGTAAACTTCCTGTAAGATGTGGGGGAGGGGGAGTGTGAGGTCAGTTTGTTTATTTCTTAAAACTGAAAGCATTACATCTCTCCTTCGAAACCGAAACAACAATTTATCATGTCTATTTAAATTCTAAATATGTATCTGAAGACAAACTGAATGTAGCATGCATATACGTATTTTGGTAGGACTAACTTTAACAAAATACATAATACCTAATTATGTTTTAATGTAACATTTGTAATTATTTACAAATTCAAAGACAATACTGTTATGAAAAACCGTTATAACAATAATATTTCGAACACATTAAATTTAAAATTAGGTATTAAACATAAGTTCAGTAAGAAAAGTTTTCCTTTCCTATTTAATTTCACAAACTTAAAAATTAAAATAAAGATAATTATTAATTGATAGTAAAATATTTTTTGTGATTAAAAGTTGCTAAGATGTTTTTCCGATTGACCGATTATATCTATCAGATTACCAATATTCGTAATTTACTAGGAGATAACCCTGCGTGCTCCGCACGCCAACCCCCGATGGAACCTTCTAAAAACATATGTTATGTTTTATTTATAATAAAGGTGTAGGATTAATAATAACCTCAAAACTAAGATGGTAAATCCTGTTAAATGTTAAAATCAAATTATTTCGTATATTTTATAACAACAGTTATAATAAAGGTTAAAAGAACCAGTATGTCTCAGGTGTAGGCTTACACTTAATCAAAAACCTAACCAAAAAGTTACTGTACTCTATCAATTACCGTATATTATCAATAAATAGGTCTACTATATGTTCTACTATATGTCTTATTACCGAATTTCCAAAGGAAAAATGAGCTATTGCAGTGGCTCTTATGGTAAGACCCAAGGTCGGGAGCAGCAAATGAGCACCGATCATGGTCCCCATAACACGTTTTGGGGTGTCATTAAAATTAATATATATTTATATATGTATATTTATATGTATACATGTGTTCGCACTCTAGCGGCCGCATTTTAAGTCCGATTTGGTTCAAATTTGGTACACATGTTGGTTGTCGACGTCGCTCGGACGAGTTCGTTAGTCAAAAAATCCAACAACCGGAAGCACATTTTTTGACCGGAAGTAACTATATTTTTAGATTTTTCCTACGAGAATGAATTTGTTTTTGAGTTTTTTCTACATATATAAATGTAAGTTGTTATTCTGCACATTTTGTTTTTTTACGTGACAAATATTTAAAATCCTTTCTTAGTGCTTCTCTGGGGCCTATGAGCAATATGTGTATCGAATTTCACGTTCCTAGGCGGTAGGGGTTTTGAGATCTATAACAAACAATATTTATTGTTTTATTAACCCTTAAAGGACAAATATTTAAAATCCTTTCTTAGTGCGTCTCTGGGGCCTATGAGCAATATGTGTATCGAATTTCACGTTCCTAGGCGGTAGGGGTTTTGAGATCTATAACAAACAATATTTATTGTTTTATGGGTTGTTTCAACCCTTAAAGGCCGAATATTTTAAAATCCTTTCTTAGTGCGCCTCTAGGACCTATGAGCAATAAGTGTATGTTCCTAAGTGGTATGGTTTTTGAGATACTGTGATGAGTGAGTCAGTCAGTGGTATTTCAGCTTTATATATATAGATTACAACCCAATACTACCCCTAAAAATTTGAATATCAAAATTAAATTTCTTTAGTTTTCCTATTTACATCACAAAGTATACACATGCCAAATTTCATCTCTCTAGTTTCATAGGAAGTGGGAGAACTAGTGATGATGAGTGAGTGAGTGAGTGATTGAGGTCTTTACCTTTTATATATAATATATAGAGATAATTACAATACTCAAGGCATTGGCGGATCCAAGGGGGCTGCAGCTCCCTCCTTTGGGTTATTATAATTTACGTATAACCCAAGTTAGAGTGGTGTTGACTGGTCATTTGAGTAGTCTCTAAACATACTAATATTTTCACCCACTAAATATTATACAATTTCATTAAAACATAAACCATTGGAAAAGAAAAAGTTTTAAACTTTAATTTTTGTATTCACAAATTTGTTTTAAAACATATATTTAGATAAGTAATCATCGTTGTAAAATTGTAGTCTAGCTGTCTAAATCAACTAATGTTGCGCAAGAAAGCACAAGGAAATGACTTAAACTCGTAATTTTTTGAAGGCACATAACCGCCTGACAGCGTTTGCAGACACTTCCTCTACCTCGGTTTCTTGGGCAGTTTCCATTCCTTTGATGTCCCCATTCCATTGACTGCCATTTGTTTCACAGTTGACGTGCTTTACCCAACTCTCGTCGCCAGTTACGTTACGATTGATAACTTGGTTTCCACTTTTGTAAAAGTCTTCCAGAAATGTCAGTGCTGCAGCAACTCTCTGTTTTTTGTGGTCTTCCATTAGGATTTTCGGAACACACCTGGCACAAAATTTGTGGTAGCCAAGTTTACCAACCACAATTTCATGAAATAAACTCCGTCAAATTTGGGGGAAATGTTCTGAGAGTTCCGTAATCGTAAAACGACAATTTTCACAGATTTCTTCATTGATTTTCACCACCAATTAATTCATCACTCACAAGACTAGGGATGCCACTGCCATCCTCATCGTGAACATTGGTTCTGCCATTTTTAAAATCAATGCATCACTGCCTCACTCGGCTTTATCTCACTATTCCTTGGCCGAACACATCACAAATCTGGCGATAAATTTCAATTGGTTTGTGATTTTTCGCCAATAAAAACCTAACACAGTTCGTACTTCACAACTGGCAGGATTTTCAATTGCAGCGCTCATTTGAACACTCAAGTGTATACAAAGTACGATAGGCACAAATCCCACTGCCGTGCCCGGTCAAAACCTCTGTTATTTTCTGGACAGCCCTCGTAGTTATTATCTCATTGGTTTTCCTAATAATAATTATTTTGTATCCAAAATACGTATTTTAGGCAGCAGTTGTATCAAGTTAATCAAATTCAAACTTAACGTTTGTGTTATTTTGTAAAGCAGAATTCCAAGAGTAATAAGAATTTACTATGTTTTCCAAATCTATGAAGAACAAAATCAGTTTTATTATTTATAATTGTACAAGTAAAAAGTAAAAATATACTAAACACAAATAAAATATAGACATTTAAGTTCAATAATAATGTGAAGAAAATATATCAAAGTCAAATGTTTACTACCACTAATAATAATAATAATAATAATAAAGTGTGTTTATTGCACTACATTCAAGACAAAACATTGAATCAAAAGAAATACAACATAACTAACCAAAATAATAACTCATACCAAAATAAAGTTACACACTTACAGCATGACCCGTAGGTCGTCTGCCAGGTTGGATTTATTACCCTGAACAAAGAGGAAGTTCTAATAATTAAACTCATAAATAAATGCCTTCCTATACTTGAGCGCACTTCTCAAGAAATTTACTAAATTAAACCAGTTTTCCCCGTTCAATATCCTTATCAATCTGTCACCATCAATTACTTTACATTTAAAATATTTTTCTCGAATGCCACCTAATATTAAACATTCTCCTATAAAATGTATCATGGTTTCCTCCTCCCGGGAACTGCATAAAGAGCACATCCTTTCAATTCCATTCCTGCCTGGTCTAGCGTTTAGAGGCAGTGTGGCAGTCCTTGCTCTGAATATTAAACTAATAAATTCTCGAGTGTATTTGTCATTAACATAAGCTGCCTCCCCAAGATTATATTCAAGTTTATTGTATACATCATACCCCTCACAATTTAAAATCCTCTCTTTCCATGAATTCATCGCTTCTTCTTCCAATTTTGCCAATAATTCATTCAATATTTTATTTCCCTGTCCATTTTTTTTTTATCTTTAGAAAATCTAAATCGTAGTGCATTTTATCCCCCATTTCCAACCAGAACCTAGCCCAAGAAATATTCCTTTTAATGACCTGCCTAACTAGTTGTTTTGGTAATCTATTGTCTGTCATGCTAAGGCACCTAATTATATATTTAAAATTTATTTTTAAAGTTTCTAAATTCAAAGATTTTGCCTTTGTCTCTAAATATAATACACTATTAGGGGTATTATTTGGTAGGCCAAACATTCTCTTTAAAAAAAAGCGTTGAAAATTATCTATAATAGGATTTTGTCTATAACCCCAAACTTGTGACCCATATGTGACTATTGATTTACATGCTGCATCAAAAACCGCCTGTTTTGTTGAGATTGGAATACTATCTTTAACCATAAGATTCCTCCATGAAGAATTTAATGCATATTTCGCTACCGTAATTCTCTCTGTAAGATGTGAATTGAGTGATAATTGTGGTGTGAATGTAAGTCCAAGGTACTTGTACTGGTTTACTATTTCTATTATTACATCACCAAATTTCCATTTTTCATTTGTACTCAAACGACCACCCTGCCTAAATACCATTATCTTTGACTTTTCCAAATTGACCAATAAATTCCACCTTTCACAATAAGTTTTAAACCTATCAATCATTTTTTGCAATATTTTGGGCTCTGAGGCCAATAATACTAAATCATCAGCATACAAAAGTACCCTAACATTTAAATCCCCTACCCACAAACCTCCGTCAACCGCATCGTGAATATCATTTACGAACAAAGCAAACAACAACGGAGAAAGAAGGCAGCCCTGTCTAACACCTGTAGTGGTTGCAAATTCATCTGTTAGCCCATCATTGAACCACACCTGTGATGCGGCACCCTCATATATATTTTTTAATAAACTTACAAATTTTGAGGATATTCCCAAGTTGTATAATTTGTAAAATAATTCCGCCCTACCCACCCGATCAAATGCTGCTTGAAAATCCACGAAAAAGCAGTACACTTTTTTCCCTCCTTTCCTACTCTTAAGCTTCACAATATTATATAAATTGAATATATTGTCGACCGCTGAATATCCTCTACGAAAACCAGCTTGGTATTCGATCAGGATGTTATTATTCTCCACCCAATCTTCCAACCTATGTAATAGTATCCCCGTAAAAATTTTTGACACAGCATCTATAAATGATATTCCTCTGTAATTATTAACATTTTCTGTTGAACCCTTCTTGTGTAGAGGAAATATGATAGACTTTTTAAATGAGTTAGGCACAATTTCATAATCCAATATATAATTAAACAGTTTTAACAACAATTCGAGAAACTCTTTCGGTGCTTGTTTATAAAATTCAAAAGGAATCCTATCCAAACCAGGGGCCTTATTGTTTTTTGCTTTCTTTAAAACTTCATGAAGTTCATTCATAGTAATTTTTTTATCCAAACCTTCATTTTCCACAAATGGCATTGCAAAAGCTGTCGGACCGGTATCCCCCTTTGTAGTAAGCAGCTCTTGAAAATATTTAACCCAGTCTCCTGCCCCAATATTTCCTGCACACCTAAAAACCTTATGTTTAAATTTATTAACTAAATTCCAAAACTCCTTTGAATCTTTCACACTATTAAAACTATTCATTAGTTCTTTTGCATAATACACTTGTTTTTCTTTACATAATTTCTTATATTGTTTATTAGCTTCGATATAATCTTTTTTTACAAACTCCACATTACTACGTCTAAACAAATTAAGTATTTTTAATACCCTTTCCCTTACTTTCATACATTCATTGTCAAACCACGGCTGCCTCCTCTCTAACTTTCTCGTTACCCCCCGTGTCAGCCCATACGATGCTGCCTTGCAAATCATATCACGTAATGTTTGGCATTCTGTATTTACATTACCAAATGAACCATTTTTACATTTACATATTTCAAGTAATTTCGTTTTAAATGAGATGTCATCATTTTTTGCCCATTTCAATTTTGGAAGAAGAGGCAATATCTCCCCTCTGGTAATATTCTCACCCACATCCAAAATCAATTCAATTGGCATATGGTCTGAATAATGCTTAATTAACACTGAAAAATCATTTACAAATTCTAGTGCCTCCGTTGAAACACAGCAAAAATCTATTACTGAGGCTCCAGCCCCCCCTATATATGTAAACTCTCCATTCTTATCCCCCTCCGTCCTACCATTTAATAAAATTAAATCCATATTTTCCCACATATCTATCAGTTTCTTCCCTTTCCCATTTATAACCATATCCTTTGAGCATCTTTTCTTATTTAGCATTCTATCGCGCATAACTTCACCCGGTACCAGCTGCCTGTCAGCAACTCTACCATTAAAATCCCCTATCAAAATAATCCTATTTTCTGTCAAATCATTAATTAAACTCTCTAACCTAAAAAAATCTACATCCCATTCCGACTCTTTACTCCCATTAAGGTAGACTGGCACCAGAGTTAATGGACTATCCCTAATATTAATTTGTATAAGTTCCCAACCATTCAACTTAATAAAATTTATAGAATTACTCAACTTCTTTTATACACCCATTACCATACCCCCCTTAGCTCTCCCAAAAATTGAGACCCTTAACGCAGGCTGCCACACCACCTCATAACCGGGAAAAAGATTCCACCACTTTTTTATTTCGTCCTCTTCTACAAACGTCTCGAAAAGGAGGAAAACATCATAACTCATAACAAAATTACAAAAATCTGACTGATATGTTTTATTAATTAAACCCGCAATATTATAACTCAAAATTGTTACCTCTTTACTTTCCATTACACTCCGACTCTGGCAAACGACCTCCTCCTATACCTCATCCACCCTCACATTCACCCCTCTGTTTACACTTTTCTCCACAACACTGTTTACAACTTCTAAAACGTTTCTTCCCAATAACTGCGACAATTCTTGAACACCGCCATCACTATTAGACTTCAGCACCATCTCTTCATTCAATGAATAGAACACCCCATTCACCATCAGCCGGTCCACCACCACCATAGTTCTAGTGTTGCTACTTGTCTTCTGTATCTCTCTTCTTAACGCCATTAATATCCCTCGTTTTTTCCTGGTTTCCAGTGCAAAATCCTTATGAATGACATAATCCGTACCTTTCAGTTTGTAAGTATTTTTTAGGATGTCATGTATATCATCATCATAGGGAATGTGTGCAATTATTGGTTTATTATCCCCTTTAGGACCTAAAATATGTGCCCTATTTATAAAAATTTTACTTGAAGTATTTAGCACCTTCACACAGAAATCAATAAGCATTAATTTTACATCTTCATTTTCCTTATACTTCAGTCCCCTAAAAATTAGATTATTTCGCCGCTGTCGATTTTCCATATCATTAAGTTTATTCTTAACAAAATTATTTTCTGTTTTTAATTTCTTTACTTCTTCTTTTAGAATTTGATTTTCCTCATCAGTTTTTTTAATGAGACTTTCCAGATTCTTAATGTCATCCCTGGTTGCCAGTGTTGCCAGTTTTTCATCAAGTAGCTTTGATATTAAATCTACTAAAGACTTTTCCATTGGAATTTTCTTTGAAATCTGCACTTCCGGGGAGCTGTTTGATCTTTCTCTTTTCCGACTAATTTTATCAGCGTTAAAATATGTATCAATTGTTTTTGACATATATATAT